>CABFVX010001298.1:20609-98967 GCA_902151425.1 Timema shepardi | reverse complement strand
GGGGGGGGGGGGAGTCCACTGCCCAGGTGTTTGCGTCCTTTCCACCCACCATCTCCACCCCCACCCCCAACTCAACCCCTCCAGACTCCCGCAGGGTGTCAAGGTATTCAGGTGTGAAATAGGGGAGGGCACCCCTAACACTTAGCACAAAAGTTTTCCCTCCTTCGCATCTTAACCAAGATAATTTTTTTTTTTACTTTTTGGACTTTTTGGTCTTACGGGAAATGTAATGACTAGAACGACGTGAGGTATATTTTTTGTTAGGTCTACCAGGTGAGTGTAGAATATGTCACTGTATGGTTTGTTAACGTCTGTCCGGTCAGTTTATTTTTTACCCCCACATATCCACCACTCGAAGTAATCGCTCTCTCTTGTCACGAATCGCCGCGGGAGAGCACGCGGTTTACCAGATGCGACAGAAAGTATTCTCAACGACCCACTCTACCTACAGAGTTTTAGGGGAATGGTTAACACCCTTGACTCGTAATATTGAAGGCTGAACATTTCGGTGCTAGCAATCTTAACTGGGTAATACTTTTTCTCAAACGCAATTGACCATTTACTTACATAATCTATGGCATTAGGAACTCGAAAGTTCATTGACACATTTACAAAATTACGACACCTATCCTTATCTTAAGCTAGTTCTATCCAGTCCCCCTCACTACACCTTATTTCTTTCAGGTTCATTCTAATGTTATCTTCCCATCTGCGTCTTCAGTAGCCCCATGGCTTCTTTGGTGCTGACTGACAGCTGACAGCCTTAAAAAGTTACCAGACCAAAATACTTATCCCTACGCTGAACCAGATGATCTGCAAAAGCATGTGTTTAGCAGCTGTCACTTTAGACAGTCAACATTTAGGTATATACCATGGGGCTACTTTAGGTCTCCCAATGGTCTCTTCCTGTTGGGTTCCAGTCAATAACCTGAATAAGGGTCTAGATTCTCCCATTCGCGCTGCTTGTCCTGCCCACAGTATTATGCGAGTTTTGATTATCATAAAAGGTCCTGTAATTGCTTAGCGAGTAAAATTCAGGTGACTCACTTTAGAATTCCCCCTTCTCATTCTATTAATTTATATTACGAGTAAATAATTTAAGTCACGATTACTAGCGCTAGGCTCTCAGCGTGTACCAAGAAAATCGCGCACGGATTATTTGTCACTTATGTTGTTCCTATCATAAAATAAAAGTTATGTATGGTTCACCACACGAGCATACGTTCTCTCTCCTTATCTTAATATTATAGAAACATTTTAAATAAGACTCTTTATTTGGGAAACGAAACAACATATTGTTGCAGAAATACTCCACCAAAGAGCATAGGCCTACATGAAATTACGCTATAGGTTTTATACGCTTGACAATATTTATCATAGAGCGTTTCATGTTGATCACATTTCAAAGGAGATTATTTATTTTTCCAAATAAATATGTTTTAGTCATATATAGATACGCAAAATAGCCCACTTTGGTGGCTGCGTGGTCTAAGACCACACTCTGGCAAAAAACTTAAACTGCCAATTACGTGGAGACAGGCTCGAATCCTGATCGGGTGCACTGAGGGAAATTTTTACATGGTTTTCCACACTCCATCCACGTAAATTTGGGTACACTTCCTCTAGATTAAACCTTCCTAATCCTTAACACGGGTGAAGTGAATAAAAACTAGTATTTGATTATACTAAATTTTTTCAAGTATTTCATAGATTTTATTTGAATATATGTTTTAGAATTTACTACCCATAGTAAATTCTAAGGTAATACGGATGATTAGTATTTTTTAAGTTATGTAATTGAATAAACATTAATTTATACTAGACAGGGTTAGTACATTCTCAGTTTTTATTTAGTCCATGGCAAGGCAGATCAGTTGCAGTCATGGTGATGCTCGTGCAAGTCGAGACAGAAAGACACACTTTCAACGTAGAAGAACAGGCAATTTTAAACAATTATTTAGGTTTGAAGACCAAAACGTTGATTGTTTTGACATCTGAGTTTTCCCTGAGCACAACGTGAAGACACGAGGAGCACTGTCGCCCCGACAGCAAATGAAAATATAACTGCGTTACTTCGGTGATCCAGGTAAAGTTTACTTTTGATCGGTATTATAAAGTAGGCCTTCTATTTAAATAAAAAATATATATTTTATTTTGTTTAAAGACATAGTTTTGGGAGGATACAAGTAACTGGGCGACTAAATCGTCGCGACAAATTTGTTTGTTGTTTCAAGACACATAAATTTAAATTAATTTTATGAATTTGTATTACAGGTTTTCAGAGTGTAGTGGCTAACAATGTAGGCGTTCATCGAAGTACCTTTACCAAAACCGTTCATTATGTAATGGATAGAAAAATTTATAAAACCAACAAATGGATCAAATTTATTTCAACCTTAGATGAAATGAGCGAGGCCAGCCTTTTATGGTAAACTCGATTTCGCATGCCTACAGTCATTGGAGCCCTAGACTGTACTCTTATTGAATTTAAAAAGCCTATCTACCATCTTCAGAGATGAGTACGAGTATATCAACCGAAAAGGTTATCCTAGCATAAACGTTCAAGTAATCTGTGATGCAGCTGAGAAAATCAAAAGTGTATCAGCCGAGTGGCTTGGCAGTGCTCACGATGCCAGAATCTGGAAAAGGAACCTTGTAAAACATATATGACTTATAACGGTTCTTTTTGTTTATATGGTGACCTGGCGGTCTAGGGGTAAGGTGTCAGACTTCTATGCTGGCGGCCGGGGTTCAATCCTCGGTCCCGGCAAAGATTTATCTGATTACCAAACCCTTCCTTCACCTCTGACAAGACATCTTGTGAATGTGAGGAATGCCAGGCCTCCACCGTGGTTCGGATTCCACGTTAAACTGTAGGTCCGCCATTTCATCTCACAATAACCCTACCATTACACATTAGCGTAAGTGCGTATAACCCGAACGGGTAGTAAGACGCGGTGCTAATAATAATAATTTGTTTATCGGGGGATTCGGGCTATGGCATTTCCCCGTGGCTTATAATTCCTTTTCAGCAACCAATAAATGAACAAGATATGTATTTTAACCTAACTCACTCAAGAGAAAGAATGGTTGTTGAAAGAGTATTTGGACAGGTCAAGAAACGTTTTCCAATACTCGCGGACGTATTCGCGTAGCGCTAGACAACACACCAGAGGTAATTGTTTCTTGTTCAGTGCTTCAAACCAGGTCCAAGCACTTAAACGATCAGATGGATGATGATGAAGACCAAGAAGAAGATTTAAACTATGAATATAATGTTGGACAACAGGAAAGTGCTGCCACACGACAACGAGGAGCACTTAAACGCGATCAAATGTCACAACATTTGCTGTAAACAGAAATATGTAAATTTTGAATCCTATTATCAGTAAAACAGTTGTAATTTGTCAAATAAATAATATATCTTTAATACTTTGTGACACTAAAAATGAATTTAAAACTAGAATATGTACACAAAAGACATTCAAACTACCGACGCACACACAGACTAACGTACAGATGCACGTGCGCGCATACACACACACACACACACACACACACACACTGTAGCTTTAAAAACACATAAGCTTTATGTTTTATTTTATTTTACAAAGAAATTAAGGAATGGGTATATTTTATTTAACAATTTTCTTAACACCATGTATTTATCTCCTATATACCGATCAGTACTTATGGTTTCTTTTAAACCAACATTAAACTCGTTAGTTACATCTGTATCTGTAGCTATCTCAAACGGTTGTTGAAGTTGTTTCAACTGAAGCTTTCCTTTCTCAATTTGAATTTTGTTCAGTTGGAACTGCTAAAGAAGAACTAGTCGTTGCAATTCAGAGACAAACATTTTTTTTTGTTTCTTCACTTTCATAACGATCAAATATCGGTTTTGTTTTTCTTATTTTGGTCCTATGTTTGCCTTCAGCGCTTACACATTGACTTTGGCCGTTCGTTGCTCTCGGTTCAGGTTCTGGTTCGTCTGTCGTATTCTCACTTCTTTTTACACCTGCCGATAGGGCACAAGATACTTTACTAAATACAGGACTTAAGTCCTTACTCATGAGATCCAACAAATCTTTTTCTCAATCTTTTAGTTTATTAATTTTGTTTCCTGTAGCTTTGTAACGTTTAAAAGAGCTAGCCTGATATATTCATGTTTGTACGCCACCATTAGGGTGACATTTGATATAACGATTTAATTGTATCCAAGTTTGCTGTTCGGTATTATAATAATTAAAAAGGGATGATGTCTTATTTTATAAATTAAGAGTTCTGGTGTTTTATAGTTTTTTATTTTAAGTAGATAAACAATTTTTTGCTAGATATTTCACACGTTGTAGATTTTGATAAAAGCACGACTATTACGTTATATGCACGATGATTCCCGACACGTGAAATTTAGAACACAGATTGATTAATATGTCATAGACTCTACCTACACGGCTCCTCGTCAGGAAGGAAAGTGAAGAGATGCGTACCCTGAAGGGGTATATCAAACGACATTTCCTTCTCGAAGCTTACCAAAAGAAAATATGTGTGGTCATCCAGGTGCGTTTCTGTTCACAAAACTGCGTTGTCTTTTTAAACAGAGACGTAGGAGGATGTCACCATACCTTGCAACTTAACAGCTTAACACAAATAAGTCTTACTACCCGCTATTATTTAAAATATCGTAATTTTGAATAAAGATTTAAACAATAAATTATTGAGATGTATTATCCCATATCATTACAGCTTTTAGATAAGTTATTTTTCAATGCCATTATCATATTATTTAATAGTTTTTTTTTACCTGGCCAATAATGATTCCCTTCTCGATAGCATTACTAAACTCTTCAGTCAATGTATATATTGCGGTATTTTTTGATTGCACCATGGATGGTATTTTAGATTTTTCTAAGACGATTGTATATTTGCTAACTACTTTTACTAGCAACGCCTTATCAACATTCTTGCTGATCTCACCTCGGTCAATATCCAGCTCTTCTTCTGAAGATATGACGCCAATAATAGTGCTTACTCGGCTACAACAACAGCCAGACTGATCACTAGACACAACGGAAAGTGGGGTTAATGAATCATGTGGAATCTTTTCTGTTGAGACATGAACACGACGCGCGTCATCTTAGAATTTACTAGAGGCTTGTTCGTAATATGCAGTTAGAATATACTAGACATTTCCAGACGGCCCTAGTTAAAACTACCTAGTTTTAGCCAATTCTTATTCACCTCATTTTGGGAAAGTGCTAAAACTAGTTAGTACAAACTACCTATAATGTTTTAGCTTTATTCACTTTACCCGAAATTATCGTAGTTAGTAAATAGTTGTATAACCTGAACAGATAGTAGGACGTGGTGCTAAAAAAAATTAGACAAACACAAAAGTTTATCTGAAGGGGGTTGTGCAATGGATTTTTATGGCTCAATAAAAATCACAATCACAGCCGAGTTTGCGCCCACAAACATCGGGTCCTGAGGCGAGCACTTTACACCAATACCACGGAGGTCTACTTGACAAATTTCTCATAGTAGATATATTCTAAGAAGTTCTTAAAATGCTTTTATACCAATCTGTAAGTTTCTCTTACACCATATATACATCGTATTATGACTATTTCGCGCTCGCGGGTGGTCATCAGTTAAGAAGCGACCTCTTCCCTTTTATGATAGCTTCAATGGTTTACATTGACTCAGCGTTTGATGAGCGGTTTTGAAAGAAATGGTCCATCATGAGGGAGGGTGGGAGAGAAAGGTCAAAAGAAACTCATTCGCGACCCCTTGTCACGTGACCAGCGTGGAATGCGAGCAGGTGTCAGGGACGGTGGAGGATGGGTCTTTTGAGTAGTTGGGGTGAGGCGTGGTCGGCATGGCAGGGGGTTCAGATGGAATGAGTTTGCTGCTTCTTTTTCGTCCAAATCCAGTTCTCTTCAACCCACCCTTGCTTGTAGGTGGAAGGATATACACATTTCATAGCCTTTCCCCTCCCTAACTTTCCCATTCATTCTTTCATTCATTTTTAACTCTAGTTTATTTTTTAAAAGAAAAATAGCGTTTCTAGTTCAAGACATTTACTGAGAATGAGGGTATTTTTTCCCTGACAGAAAGACCGAGCTCTACCCCCACACCCCCTTTCTCTTTTACCTATATTGAAGGTTTTTACGATTTATCTCTTCCCCCTTCTCCCCTTGTCGCTCTTTCATTCAGGACGTTTTGCCATGTCGTGGAAATGGTCTCACCTGGCCTCAGCCTTAGCGGAAGTGCTCGTCAAAGTCTGTGTGTGAGAGGGTGAGGGCTCACAAGTCGAGGTTATCTGTCATTTCTTCCCTCCTACCTTGCTCCCTTTAGAATACATCCAGGGAATCCCTGGTTTGAAATCGATAGTAGTGTAGCCCCTAATAAGCGTAGAAGTCTGATAAGTCTTTCAAAAATATTTCTTACGTTTTGTAAATAGCTTTTTACTGAAAACAAATGCAACAGCACATATAACAATCATACACCAGTTAAGAAGCTTTATGAAACTCAGAGGGAAAATTATGGAGTCTTGAGTACTAAATAAAGTGGCACAGAAAAGTTTTACATTTAAATGTAAACTTTCAAATGTTTAAAATTAAAATTAAAATTTGAAGAGCTCATCGGATGGATTTTCAACCAAATAATCAAAAAAATGTTATGACCAAAAAAATTAAAAAGTGGTTCTGGCAGTTATAGGTCATCTTTTGAATCTATAAAATACGTTTCATACTACCCAGGAAAAATTGAATCATTCTATATAACAAGGGAAAAGTCAAATACAAAATTTAAATAAATTGTGGAAATTATTATAATTAGAAGCACATTTTTGATTAGTAGGTTTGTTCTAAACGTAGCAATGTACTAACCTCAAACAACAAGGACTAGGGTAAATGCAAGCAAGAAGAACACCACTAGATATTGCTTGGATTAAATAGAGGAAACAAACATACAAGAAATTGCCCACAGCTAAATTTTGATCAAATGAATCCGAGTCTATTCACTTGAAAAAGATAATTCATTTTACCTTGACATAGATACTAATAACCGAGACAAAATATATGCGATGTGAAATGGACTACATAGCCACCACATTAAATGAATTAGGAATTAGATATCTATCTTAGATGACTTTTAATTCATTCGCACTAAACAAGGTTGCATACAATCCAGGCGAGAACCCAGTTTCAAGCCCAAAGTTGTTAAGTTGTCAGCTATTTAAATGATATATCCTCAAACTTCAGTATTTTTTTTTATGAGAATTGCAATCCTGAAATTTAAAAAATCACTGAAACACTCCTCAATTATCTTAGAAATGTATGTTGTGGCATTAATAATAAAAAAATAGCTCTATTTGATTAAGGTATGCCAGATTAAAGTTTAACAAAATTTGCCTCTTTTTCTGGAGTAAAAGATTTATAGTAAAACGTATTTGAAAATAAGTTTTGAAAACATAAAATGTTGGACATGATGGGGGTACTTTTTGCCTTTATTTTGGCCTGAGCCATATTTTAAAATAACAAATAACATATTAAATAATGTGAGATTTCTGAACATCAATGATGCGCTCAGGTGGCTCGTTAAATCATATCTAATAATTTGTCGTGTCCATTGTCTATAAAATATAAACTTTTGCACACAGATAGCTTAAAAATAGGCGATCGGGTTTGAATCTCGGTCGGGTGTACTGTGGTTTTCCATTCCTCCTCCACGAAAATGTGGGTACACTTCCTATAAAATAACCTTCCTAATCTCTAAACCATTAACGTAATTAGTACTTAAGCACTTAGCCTGAACGGTTAGTAAGACAAAATGCTTTAAAAAAATATTTTTCTCATTCAATCATCCATTGAGGTGGTTGCAACACTTCCTTATTTAAAATACCTTTTCCAATCAAGTTAATATTTAGTACCGCGTCTTACTACCTGTTCGGGTTATAGCCTACGCTTTAAGTACTAATTACTCTAATGGATTAGGAATTGGGAAGGTTGAATTAAAGGAAGTGAACCCGCATTTGCGTGGAGGGAGAGTGGAAAACCCTTTAGGAAAAACCACCCCAAGTTCACCCGACCGAGATTCGAACCTCGATCTCCCCGTCCTCAGCAGTCGAGCACAACACGACAAGCGCGTTAGCCAACTACGCCACCGAGGCGGGTTCCAATCAAGTTGTGTCTCGTAAAACAATGTCTGAGCATGGACAGTTTCACGATTTGGTGCAATCCAATCTCAATCGGGTGGGCCTATTAGAAAACAAAAACATGTTTTTTCGTTGTCAACAATGATACTATTTTGTTATATTACTAGTATTTAGAGCTGTCTACGACAGGTTGCCAACCTAACAGAACCAAACCTTCAATTTATAAGCGCATAGAAGTTTGGACTTTGTATGTTAAAAAAAAGGTATTTCTCCCTCAGTTATTACGTAAGAATGGATTAAGTGAGAGTGAACTAAATTAATTATGGTGGAAATCAAGCACGGGATTCTTAGTTAAGAAGGGAGACGCGACTAACTTAGCTAAATTGTACCAAGAGAATAGATTAACTTTTCTTTTAAAATATTTGATATGTGTATTTGTAAAGTTGTCATTGTATCATTGGCAGTATAAAGTCCTGCCGAGTAGAAGGTGGCTGTGTTATCTGATAGCGCGTGATCGTGATTGATCGCTCTTATGTATGCACGTGATGATTTCCGCACATCCATCATAGAGTCTGCCTTAAAATATGAGTGAAGAATAGCCCTGAGCACGGCACAACCCCTGGATAGCTCAGTGGTTAGAGCATTGATATACTAAGCCAAAGGTCCTGGGTTCTATTCCAGTGTCCAGGGTGTTATTTTTCAATTCAAATAATATTTCTGTTTTTAGTTCAAATGTCTTATAACACAATTATTTAATAGTTTTACTGAGGAATAAAGATGAGAATAATTGTAGTTATTGAAGAAAATGTACCTACATTATTGTGTAGAGAAGATGGGATAGTCACAGTGATAAATCACATGTAGTAAATTACGCCTAATCCACGTGGCTGAAATTCAAACCTAACCTTCTTATATGCAATCCAATCTATTGTGAGTCTGACGCCTTATACCACGTAATAGCCAATGTGGGTTGTACAAGTTCAGACTGTCCTGTGTCTGTAGGTAGACTACAAATCAAACAATAGTAGCATATAGTACAAAAACTTTTATATTGAAAACTATAGTAATATTTTTAAAACAAACATTTCACACACACAAAAAATCACAGGGGTTAATTAAATTAATAATAATTCTTTGAAGATGGGGTTCTGTAGAGTATAACGGCATTTGGGTTCCTAATATAATTTGATTTTAAAATAAAATTATTTATGAAGTATGTACTGTACACAATGCATTAATACATAATGTACTTTAAAAGGTATTGTTATTACGGTTATCATAAACTTAAACATATTATAGTTCTTAGTTAATCTAGCTTTTAAAATATAATCGCATTTAATCAGCTGGCCCTAATCAGGATTAATTGGAGCAAATGATCAAAGCAAGAGTTTAAAATTACATAATTGGCACAGATAATCAGATTTAGTGAATCGGCAAACCTCTGTTTCATAGTCTAATTGAATCCTACTTAATTTAAAAACATTGTCCTAAACCTGTACTCAATAGTGCATTTAGCAGGATTCAATTCCCGGCATCAACGAAAAATGTGGCATTGGTGATATCGGGATTTTCCATTTCACAGAGATGAGATAAAAGCCGAGGGAATGGATATTGTGTTTGTTCTAAAATTAAGTGTGTAAGTCATGTATTTATATAATCAATTGATCCAGAAATTGGAAGTTAAATACCTCTGTTAAAATAGATAACGAAACAAATTTGTGTCGAGTCAGGTGCACCCCTTGCTATTTTGTCCGAACAATTTTTTTAAAGAGGGAAGGCATGAAAAGCCAACCCTCCCATGGTTGTATCGACTGTTGTAATGTGACTTGTAATATAGTTGGAGGGGGAGGGGGTGCGGGGTATCGCCATGGCAACGGCGCTACCGTTGGGGGGGCGTGGCCGGCACAATCACCTGACCACACACGGCATGCTGGCCACACACCATCGATATACAGGATGCTCACAAACTGAGTTAACAAGAACGATACAATTTGGTTTTTTAAATTATATGTAAAGGTTTCAAATCAGTTGTTGAAGGACATTAAAAAAAGTTTCATTTGATGATTAAAAAAACTTTATTTTGGACGAATTAAATTCTATAATATAATAGCTTGATTATTTCAGTGCTGCAGCCTTTAATATATTTTATTTAGGTGAGCAGAAAAACACATTTAATTACTAAGAGCTCGCATCGATGGACACGCGATTGAAGGCGCCAGTCTTATCTAGTTTAGTTTGCTTGTAGCGGCAAGGTTGGGGCGTGAATTTAAATTTAAATAATATCTTCATATTAATTAGTATAGATATGAGAGCCCGGATGAGTAGTAAGATGTGCTGGAGTAAAATGCAATACTAAAATGTGTATCCTTAAAAAAAGTATTCTAATTAGTAGCAATAACCTCATCGGTAGATTTACCGTGAATATGTAAAGTTTTGGTTTAACCAACTTCCCTGGAGGCTATTTGAATCGACTCGTTTCATGATATAATAATACTATTTGCATTTGCAATATAACTTTCGTAATTTAAGATAGTTTCCGCCAAAGGCGTGGACACGTTTTGGGTTTGGGGAAGGGTGGGTGGTTAAAATTAGTGCTGTTAAATTTATATATTCTCAAATATATAAATATTTTTTTAAAGGTGAAGTTTTGCAATGAAGAGGGATAAGCCCATCCTACTCCCTCCCCAACCAACAAAACACATTTTTTTAGCACTGGCAAAAGATATTTTAAAAATGTTTTAGTAATAGCTAGAAGACTTATTTATTTAACACATAATTCATAATAAGTTACTTCCATAGAAATAAAGCTTAGGTAAAATACGTATCCTCTAAGCTTTTAATATTAATTTTATATTTTAACTTGGTAGGTTACAAACTACTTTATGTAATTAATTACCTGCTGGTCAAACTTTTTGTACGTGCAGTGCACCCTTGTACTCCCCTGTATCCGAGTCACAGGTTTGCACAAATTATTCTAAAATCTAATTTTACTAACATTATTATTATTATTATTATTATCACCGCGTCTTACTACCCGTTCGGGTTATACGCACTTACACTAATGTGTAATGGCAGGGTGATGGTGAGATGAAATGGAGGACCTACAGTTTAACATGGGATCCGAACCACGGTGGAGGCCTGGCATTCTACACATTCACAAGATGTCTTGTCAGAGGTGAAGGAAGGGTTTGGTAATCAGATAATTCTGTGCCGGGACCGAGAATTGAACCCCGGCCGCCAGCATAGAATTCTGACACCTTACCCCTAGACCGCTAGGTCACCTACAATTTTACTAACAAATAAATAACTTTTCATAGCAGGCATTGAAATAAAATCAATCGATTTAAGCTACTTTCAACCCCACTGAAAAACATTGAACCTTTTTTTAAAAAAAATTACATATTTGCTCTTTAAGATTGGGAAGTTATTTATTTGGGTTTAAATTCTTTTATTCCCGACAATGTGGTTAAAGTAGATGACCACAAAACTAGGGAACAATTATTCGATACCCGGGTGGTTCTTACAAAGATAAATACTATCTAACTAATAGGCCTAAACATTAACATTAGGTGGAACGTCCTAGGTTAAGATAGGTTGTAAGTGCACTCTAAATAGGTCAGTCAAAAAAGTCAAGCATATTGATAAAAGTATTAAAATATAAAACGATATGGTTTATGCTCACTAGATATATTGTATTTTTTAGGACGTGATTTAGACATGTTTAGAACTAGGTCCTAACTAAGCAAGCACTTATTTAGAGTAATTCAGGTTACGATATAGAGATTATTTATAACAATTCGTTTAACTAAACAACTAATGGTGTTATCACATCATATGTAAATGAAAACTAATGTGTTTGTCTATTGTGTTCATCCGCCACTGAGCGAATTATCAAGCCTGATGACCTGGGACTAGTCCAGAACGTTTAGTTCAATTTTCAAAATAGATTCTTTATCTGACAGGTAAAAAAAATCTATTAGATCTACTTTCATATATTCATTCGTCAGATCATGTAATATGCAGATGCCACTTTATACATATATTATAAATACATATAAAATTATACTAATATCTACATATATAACTTCCTGATGTGAGTGGGTGTGTACGTGTCTTTCCATAACACCCAGGAGCTCCCAAATGATCTAAAATGCTGACACTTTGCACACTTAATATAGAAATGAAATTGTGGCTGTTGAGGGACTGATTGGCGTGTCATTTCTATAACTAAGCTAGTTTGTGAGTCATGGGCTGATATAATCAGTAGGTTCATAGGGGCCATGTTAAATACCCCAAATAAATAAATATTTTACTCTCCTAACCCTTCACAGCATTGGACGTGTGGTTTTCATGCTTGGGTCTAGCCCATATTTTTGTATTGGTGATGGTATTTACCAAATATATTTTGTCCATCCTCTCTCTCTGTTAGCTACTATCCAAATATATATAAGTTTAAAAAAAATTAAATAGTATTTCCTTAGGATGAGTGGTATGTCATTGCTATCATGTAGGCCTGCTTGAATTATAGAGTAGGTATAACAGAATTATTAACACCAAGTATAAAAGTAAAAAAAAAGCTTCTGATATTTAGTCAGTTGTTTAATTCACGATACTAGAGATAAAATACACAAATCATTGCTATATATGCCACGTGTCGTTTCATTCATATCGGCTGATAAAATACATCGGCGTCAATATCCCATAACTCACAGTAAAAAATAAAAAATGTTGCCACGTTAGTAAATAAGTAGCTGACAACACACACAATATATTCCCGCGAGTGTAAATACGATAAATTAATGTGTTTTTTTAATCCTCGATCCTTTTTTTTTTCCAACAGCAATTTTACCTACACCTCGCATCGATGTGCAAGCGGTTGACCTTGCGTGCACGAATCTAGTGTATTTTTTTTAACATGATTTATTTAGGCAATTTATTATTTGGGCCAATAAGTCTGCCAGACAAATACATAATCGCTCCCATCCTGAAAAAAATAAATTTAAAAAATGTCCCAGCCCATAACAATAACTCTTCTAACGAAATGAAGTTCATTTTTAAAACAGTACATGAAACATGGCCGTATTTCACTTCAGTATAAATAGTATTTATCGGAAAATGATAATAAAATTTGGGTGACGATTTAAAAAAAAATTGTATGGATACCTATATCCCCAAAAGTGGGGTTTCTATGAGTTTAGAAATATTGTATTGACTTTCATATGGTTTGATTTGTGGGTGCAAAATTCTATAGCATATTTGCCGATATAATAAAATATTGGGATTGTTGGTTCCTCTCCACCCCCCTATCCTACACATATAGAGCAAGTTTCATTTGGTTGAATAGTTTTAGGGGCTTTTTTAAAAAAAATAATATCAGACTTTATGGGTAAAAGAGTTTGTTTTATTGAGATATTTACTTTTAATTTAATTGTTAGCATCTGAAGTAAATGTGTTTATTAGACATATAATAATTGTAGTATTTTCAGTTAAATAATGTGTGTGGGTTTAACTCTCACTCTGGAGACCACAGCTCGAATCCCAGCCAGGTTCCTTTCAATGTGATTTTCCATAATCTTTCAGAATTTTTGTTTGTTTTATTTTTAAAATTTTAATGCGGTTATTAATGGCTATGATGGTTATTAAGGACTTGGTATAATGAGTAGGGTAGGTTAGTTAAGAGGAAGTGTACCCACATTAGCTGAAGGAGGGAATTGGAAAACTAAAACTATAAATCACAGGTGGGGGACCCAAAGGACATAGGGCCAATATACTTGCCTCGTCCTCGCCGACAAAAGAGATCTAATCCATTGATAGACTGACGTGTTAGACTGTTTAACTACCACTGAAGGTAATTTATTTTCAGGTGATTGCTAGAACCTTTTCTTAAGCCTAACCCTCCTCATTACATGTGATTAGGTTAGTGTGTTAGTTTTTGATGGTACAAATAACAATTAAAATGCATAGCACCTAAACACACCAAAACTTACACACTCTCACCCACAAACACGTACTAATCATACGCATACACTAATCCACACACCAATACATATTAACTCACGAACACCCACACTTACTAACTTACTTATTACTTACTAACAAACACACTAAATCACATACACACACATTTTATCTCTCTCTTACACACACAAACACATACACTATTCACACACATTCACTCTGATTAAACAATATTAATCCCTTACATCAAAAATACATCCATAACACAGCAGGGCTGCGTCTAGGGGGGCGGGGGCAAAGGGGGAAATTTCCTTGGGCCTCACATTCAAGGGGGCCACATTACCTCCAAAATTTATTAAATTCAATTACAGTTATTCTAAATTTCGCATCAAATAATGTACAGATAATTAACAGAAACAATTACTTGCTTAGTGATAGGATTTCTTTCCAGGTTCCTGAAAACCCTAACTTTATGTAATTTAAGATTTACATTATTCGAGTAATGAGCTGCAGTACAGTAGAATATGGCACCATTGTGCTACCGCTGTCAGTACACATAGAACTAACGGTGCAATGGTAAAGAGAGGAATTTACTTATGTAACTTAATTTGTTTGCATTTACAATCATTTAGTGAGTTGATCAATATCCAATAAAATATGAGAAATTATTAAGTACTTTACATAAGTATCGAATACATATCAATATATTATAACGGCTTAAAGCAAAGACTGAAAAACTGCCGTGCAAAAAAGGGGGGGGACAAGAAGAGGGGGAGCTCAGATTATTTTGCCACGGGCCTCAAATTTTCTTAAAACGGCCCTGCAACACAGTAATATAATGTATCAGAAATAAGTCAGTATTGTATTAGAATGTATATTTGTGTGATAATTATATTTGGTTTGAAATATTTCCAATAAATAATTAGTTTTTCAGTCTATAATGGGGCCGTAAATGTGAAAGATAATTTATTAGTCCCTCCCGGTATAAATGTTTCAATGACCTAATTAATAGTAACGGTGCTAAGAATTTTAATTTGAGAACAACTGTTTATAATATTTTCAGTTGAAAAGTTATATTATTTATATTATACATGTTTATGTTTCAGGAACCGGATGAAATTATTATATTGAATATACGACCTTTATCTTCTTGGATGTTAAAGGTAGGAAAGATATTAATTTATACTTTCTTATAATTATTTGCTCATAATTTGGAATGATCTACTATTAGCTATATCATTATTTTAAAAGTAAATATGAAATATAGCACCTGGGCACTGGAATTGAACCCGGGACCATTGGATTAGGGCTCCAATGCCTTACCACTGATATACCAAGGTTCGTTCCATGCTCAGGGTCATTCTTTGCTCATAGCTTAAAACTTGATTCACACGCTCGCCGAAAATGGAAAGCAGAATATGCTTAAGTGGCTCAGCAACTCACACGCTCTATGTTGACCCATGATGCATTACAACGCTAACTTTAAACAGCTGACTATCATAATATTTTATTTTATAGTGGACAAAAATATATTTTAGATCATTCTCCTGAGGGATATTTTCAAATTATAACGCTGTGTCGTGACACAATCCAATACATATATACACACGTTTTATATTAACGGGTTATTTCAAATCTTCTCACAAAAGCCAACGAAGCTGTCTGCTAGCTTTTGACTGTAGAGCGCATGCGTACTGATTTGAGATGGTCCTAAGACTTTATTGGTTCTCATGTGCAGAACATTTCAGACAGAGTGGACAAAGTAGAAATGAGTTGAACTTGAGAGGAGTAGCTCGCACCGATTAGGTGGAAATCTCGTGATTGGTTTAAAACGCGTCACGTGACCACGTTTCTGTTCCGCGCTAGTTTTTCGGCAAACGTGTGAATCCCACAGTAAGACAGAAGTGGATGATAATCGGCTAACCATAAACTACCATTGATACATCCTATATCACCACTGAGGGAACTGCATTTCTTATGAAGAAAAGTTTTATCTTCTCTCTCTGTTGACTCTTGCCACACCTCTTCTCTTTCAGCAATTCCTCCCCCTCCTTCGCCTCCAAAAGCATTGTCTTTTCTCCCATCGGTGGTCTCATGGGGTACGCTGCTCTATTTTAAGAGTGTTTAAAGCAAATATCGGCTATGTCATAAAAAGTTCTATTTTTAATTTTCAATTGAATAATAACAATATTACTATTTTAATAGGTTTTATAGTACTAGGAAATTAGAAATATACTCACATGAATCAACGAAAATCGTAAATTTTTAAAGGAATATAAATTCCCCATCAACACGACAAAAAAGTATTTTAGAACGTAATATATTATATGTTTATTTTCATAATCCATTCCAACCGAAAAACCTTGCCTTGCATCCAACAACAACAACAACAACCGATTTTTCCTAAAATATCTTGCCTAGAATACCATATTCACGAATACGTCAACGTATTCCATTTGTTCTAATTATTAATCTCTTTAGAAAATTGTAGCTAGATTAGTTTAACAATATTAGTCTACCATTTACAACTTAATACAAAATAGTATTTATTTATGCCTTGAAGGTTAGGTTTCTTTCAATCGAGACATTTTATAATAATAAACAAATTACACCCAATTAATGCACGATAAAATATCTATGACTCCATTTCAATTTTTGTGTGTGTGTAGATCCCCGTTGTTATTGATGTATGACAGTGTACTTTATGTAATTTTATTAGAAGATGTTTGATTAAATATTTACCAAACAAGATAATAAAAACAATAAAAATGGTCTAAAATGTATAAATTAGTTTTCAAACATAATATAACTACAGTAGCCCCATGACCTCTTTGGTGCTGACTGACAGCTCATAGCTGATAGCAGACGGCTTTGAAAAGTTACCAGACCAAATTATGTATCCCTACACCGTATCATATGATCTGCAAAAACATGTGTTTAGTAGCTGTCACAGTCAAAATTTATGTAAATACCTATATGTTGACTGCCAGAAGTTAGCTGTGAACTATCAGTCAGCACTAAAGAAGCCATGGGGCTACTGTATATAGGCTTATGTGGGTGTATATATAGGAAAATTAATGTAGTATCGGATACTTATAGTTTTTTAGTTTGATTTTCATTTATTTTAATTGAAAGTGAGACAATTGACTTTAAAAATAAAGCTTAGACATATCTTGATGCATCAAATTTATTAACATAGCTTACAGAAAATATATTTCTTTCTAGGGTCGTGAATAACAAAAAATAATTCAATTTTTAAAAAGTACTGTTTGGTAGTAACGGACATAATAAAATATTCGAATTTAGAACTCATATTTGTAAACTAATCTTCTATTATTGTCTTCACATTACTTATCACAAGCATCTTTGTAAAAAGAACAATCTAATAATACTGGAACAACTCTCGCGGGCCCACCCTTGGCAAAAACTGCACTTAATCCTATCTTTCGCAAAGTTTTCTCCACATATTATTCACTTTGTTATATCTTCAACGTGTACTTTCCAATACCGTATCAAGATAATTTATTGTAATTGTGAAAATCTTTTACCTCGAAATTATGATGAATATTTACGTGTTATGTGTCTCCTAACCCTAAAAAGGGGATTTTACAATTGTATCTGTCCGTATATATGATATACATATAATATATAGCTGTAAGCTATACAACCATATATTACAATCCTATATGTCATACCGTCTATCTATCCTTGGCCTCAGATATGAAATTATTTAATGGATTTTGTTTAACTTGATAACTAGATATTATAGGACAATACTACGGAATGTTGTTTTGATTTTTACCTTATTCTTCAAATTAAGGGTAGTTTACTAATAAGAGATTTTTTTTATATTCAAAATTGTTATAAAATGACTCTAATGATTTTGTTCAAAATTCATATCTATGAATTGTTTGACCTCCCAAATAACACTGTATACCGATGACCAATCTTTCACTACAAGAACATAGTACTGTTTTGAAAGTGAAATTTACCATCGCAACCATCCAATAACCAATCTCGGCCTACATGAACGAGCTTCGGAAGACACCTTACGATCTCTTGGAACACGTTTTGGTCCCTTAAAGTATCTTCCTTGAGGGACATTGTCCCCATTGTTACCAAGGATTGACCACTGTTGCCAACAATGAAGGCTTCTGTGCCCCCTCCCTTCCCCCAACCTACAAGAGTATAAAGCTCTATCAGTGAGGCGGTGAGGATTTGCAGTTGAATACTAAAAGGAGGAGGATGATGGTCTTCCCTGTCTTTGCCGCCATGATTGGGAAGAAGACTTAGGAGGCTAACGTACAATGGCTTGACCAGAGGGATTACCAGAAACTGGCCAGGCACCGTCTTTCATCGTCGCCGCTAATTTATGGAACAAATAAAGTAAAAGGACTTAATTCCAATTTGTGACAAAGTTTAAACCTGTGTAATCATGAGTAACATTTTTCTTGGCTGGCTAAAGAGCATAATAAACCCTACCTTGTACAGGTTTCTGCGAATATTTCTGGTTCTTTTTATAAGTACAAGATATAAACACTAGTGTAAAAAAGAGTCTCTCTTTCTTACCCCACATATAACGAACGCGTAACTAAGGTAGATAATACAGCTCGAACAAGACGTCGCATCATATTGCTGTTCGCTGAATCCTTACTGACCTTAAAAAATTTGGAATTATGATCGGTGAAATAGTTTTTCCTTATTCTTTAAATATAAATAATACAAGAAAGAGGAAAAAATATTATTTTAAAATACAAAATAACCTTATAATGATCCCACTTTATCTGTCGTCAGGTTAATAACGCAGAAAACCACACTACAACACTTTTTCTGATTGGAATCGTGTATCTAATATACCGATTAATCTATTGTAAGAAGGCTCTTAAAATGCATTGTAACGTTATATGTTTCAGTAAGGCTATATAAACATATTTTGACTACAGCTTATATTCGCACCAGTGGTCACTCAGTCTAAGGTATCAAACTGACTCCATACCAGGGGTTCCCAAACTGTGCGTTGCTATTTCCTGGAACGTCACCGTTTTTGGTCCAAGGCATCGCGTCTATAAGGAAAAATTAAAACTTATAATGTTTAGTCTCATTTTTAAATGTTAGTAATAAAAACGAAACTGAAATCATAAAATACAGGATGAGATGTTTAGCCATTATAAACAAATTCTACACATGAGATCATGTACAACAAAAATACGTCTATTTTAACTACTTGCTATTCAGTTCTGTAATTTTGTTCTAATTTTGTATTTTTACATTTAGAATATGATAAGCTAGGGCCGGTCTTATGATTCCTGGATAAATATTAATCTAGCTGTTAAATATTTTTATCTGGTCGATGAGTTAAAAGTGCGTCTTATGACCGCCAGAAAGCATTTATCCATCACATTTTTATCGGAAGGTTTTAAGTACTTGATAACTTGCATCTGAAAGTTAAAATGATCGTTGCCATAGTGAAGCGTTGTTTTTCATGAGGTTTCACCTATCAGAATCTGTTTTTAGTTTAAAATCTTGGTTCACGCGTTTAGTAAGCACAGGTCCAGGCTTTAACTAGATAAAGTTAGAACATTTAATCTACACTTTTATAAAAACTGACAAGCTACTTGTAGAATTATAGTTATATAAGAACAAATTATTTTAATGTGAGTACAATAAATGAATGATTGTAAACATTGTACAAAACTATTTCTCAAGTTTGGCAGACACTAAAATTATTACTTGCAAGGAAACTTGGCTTCTGCACCCACGTGAAACCATCTGTTTCCTCGCACTCGTTTAGCCGCCATTATTTAATAAATGTTAAGTGTTGTCGGAAATGGGAAATGGATGGTTGTCGCAGTAGCAGCAGAGTTTATATGCATGTGTGCACCAGTAAAAAATGTACCAAACTAGCGTTTTCTGCATAAAAATATATCTGGCAGATAGATTCCGTTCATAATATGGGTAAAATATTAAAGTGATTGATAAACTTTATCTGGTCGCTAACTTTAACCTACCTATAGCAATATTTATCCGGTACTCATAAGACCGGCCCATAGTAATCTAAATGGCGATTTTTTTTAAATGCCTCTAAATCAAATTTGTGCAATTAAAAAAAATTGGTACAGAGGCGTCACACGGAAAATTTGACATGGAAGGGTGGTGCGGTCTCAAAAAGTTTGGGAACTCCTGCTCTATACTGTATGGTCGCTGACAAGAAGCTCTAGGTTCAAATTTTTTCCAGGTGCTTTATTATTGTAGTTTTCTCATATCCATGAAAATATGGATTAATTTCCTCCCAAATTCCCTTCTTATTTTTACCCGTTTGGAATGTGTGAATAATAATCTTTGGTGTTTAGCATACCGCTACTAATTGGGAAACCATAAGCATAAATTTCACCCTAACATTGTCTTGAAACGAAATTATTACTAACCATTAAAAATAATAATGGATGTTCGTTTCCGTCATTATTCTAGATTATTATCGCTCATAGGAATTTCTACTAAAGTTATATAAAATTATTCACTATATACTACTGTAGGCTTACTGAACATCAACAAGATGATGTCATTCACATTTTCTGTAAACATTTTAGGAGAACCATTATAAAATAAAATTTGACCTCAATCCCGCATTAAAAAAAAAATTATTCTCCGACCACTATTTAAAACGTGATTTAGGTACAAGTAGATAAACTAGATTCACGAATTTACACAGATCTTACACAACTTGAAGCAGCATACTTACTTTTTTATATAAAAATATTATAAAATTAGTATTTTTAAATATAAAATGATAACATAGCACCCCTTTAAGCTCAGCTTCCCAGGAGTAAAGATGTGAGATGGAAGATTTTCAATATTTATTTTTCAAATAAAAATAATCCAACTATTGAAACGCGTTACAATAAAAACAATATTTGTTCAGTTATCTAACCCCACTCGCGTATTGAATACAGCGCTTGTTGGTTGAATGTGCTACTAGCGTAAAGTCTGCTGTAGACCATATTTTATTAATACATCGGTAGTCTTTTACTATCAAAGATTCATCAAATACATCCCCTTCCCCTAGGATTCAATGGTCTAAAAATTTACCAAAATATTTTCACGACACAGAACACGCACGAGTTTTTTTAATAAATAATAAACAAATAATAAACTAAGCTAGGTTAGATAATGTAATTTTCGGTCATTTTGTCATTTCAAAAAGAGTACAGTTCGATAAGTGAAAAGTAAGTGAACGCTGTTTAACCTCTTCAAAAATAAAACATTTACTCAAGAGTACAATTGGTAACTCTAGTTTTATGTAGCCTATATATGTAATAGGCTCTAGGTTACGCCTCTCCTAACCTAATCCCTTCACCTACTTATTAGACCGCAAACTTTCGCTGCAGAATATTTTCCGATTGAAAATTTAACGGAAAATTTTCATCTATTCCTTGGTGGTCATCCACTTAGCCGGCCTCTGAATACTATTAATAATAGACTAACATATTATTTATTCAGAGAGTGTATCGACTCATGTTTTCCCAGATTCAAAAACTGTATGAACTACTACTCAAATTCTTACCTCCTTGAGTACACATACGTGGTGGTTGGATTTAAGCCTTTCTTCTCAACCTGAGATTAGGTTCCCAAACAAGTGTCTGTGTAAAGCGGCGACACAGACGGACCTAGTTGAAGCTGGGAGGGAGGGGAGGTAATCACCACCGGTCAAGATGGACACTCGTCACCTTCGTGTCGTCTTTTGTTGGATCAAGGTGGGGGATGGACCCTTGTGTGACACAAGAAGAAGTGTTGAAAAATAAAGAGAAGTGTTTTCTTCAAACTCGCCCCTTTTCTTTTCAACTCGGAGATTTACCGAGAGTTGCAAGGGCGGATTGAGAATCTAGTAATTGCTCGGTACCTTCTCGCAAAGAGAGTGCCAATGCTGTTGTGTCAGGAGGAGGCATGGGGTAGTCTGTCAAATGCGGTATAAGTATCCTCCTCCACAAGAAGCTGATGAGAAAGAGTTTGGGCTAAGAGGATAGTGGGGCGTTCTTGAAGCTCACCATTAACTAGCAGCTGGGAGGTGACAGAGTTCCCTATAATCTGTTTTAGCTTTGTGTTTTCTAAAGGTTTTATTTTGCTTTTAGTGGATAGCTTAATTTTATTACAAACTAGAAATCCCACACAGCGTTGCCCATGACCCATCTAGAAATTCAAAATGAAACGTTATCTCTGAAACGTGTTGTCTTTCATGTTTTCTCCTTGTCAATTTCGTACACATTTTTTCCCTCGAGGAGGATGCGGTATATTTTTTATCACATATATCTCTGAAACGTATTTATAAACCAGATTAACAATATTTTCTTCAAAAATTTGTTAAAAAGATCCTAGTTAAAAAGCTAGTTAAAAATTTAAAAATCTGCCTTCGAGGTGCATTCAGACTCCCTTCCGCTCACTTATGTTAAAAATTTCAGATCTCTGCGTTCCGTAGATTTGGTTGGGCATCGCACCCAAACAAACACACACACAGGCAAACACTTCCTTTTACTATTATATATTTGACATTTGAAGCATATTTTAGAATATAGGCCTATACACTTTTTTTTTGACATCAATATTGAGAACCTTTTACTATTTATTACTGTATTTACTATGTTTTCACATTCAATTTATACCTGTGGGTTACCCCATCATCTTACGCACTAGCGTGGGCACGTGTATTATAAGCTAACTTAGACTTCTGTATCCTCGATAAAACAGTTTTATTCAGATTTAATTAAATAATTGATGTAGGGATGAGGAAGGTAGAATTTAGATGAAATGTATTAGAACAACAGACTGGGATTCAAACCCAGCCATACCTCTCCGTCATATAAAACCAGACTAGGCTAATTTTACGTTTAGTACGGGTGTCCACCGATGCGAATGGAATCGTTAATAACCTTGATGTTAAACGTTTCAATAAAAAATCAAAAAACAAGCTTGTTTAGTTGTGATTATGGAATTGCGAAGTCCACTTTTTCAATTCGAAGTGAACTCTAAATAAATATATGAAATATTCTCGAGGCTGAATCCAAGTTCAAATATTTTCTTTTAGTTGTTTTATGGTTAAAAAAATATAATACTTTAGTTATTTATATAACTTTATAAATGTACTAAAATTATTTGGAAAATGTTTTATTGCATAAATGTTTGTAATATTCCGTGTTAATCTGTAAAACCAAGCTACTATCACAATATGAAATTCAATTTACTGAGATTTTTTCCATATAAATATTAATTTGTAGTGTAAAAAAACGTTCAGAATGGCTATAATAATAAATATAATATATAATAAATGGAGTATTTTAGCAATATATTTTTTTACTGGTGAATCTTCGAACCCCACATTTGTTTCAAAGCGAAGTCGAAGTTTCGAAGATTCTAACAACCCCACCTGTGAGAAATTCGTCTAGTATTAAAATCCAAGATTTATTTACCAACGCATCTGTTTATATAGCTAAGTGTCATAGGTTTTATTCCTGGTAAGGCTGAAAAATTTATCATTGGGTAACTTGGTGCTTCCTTGTTCACAATAATGAATTAAAGATCAGATGACTGAGTGTTTAGTCTGTTCTATAATTAACTTATTTTGTAAATCATAGGATAATAATATAACCAGTCAGTTCAGAGAATGTATTATTAAGAACGTGCATCATATGCCAATCAACTCTGTGATACAGTAGGTTGAAAATAGTATATTTACATGAAAACTATTGCACGTGGCTATTCTGATAAACATTAATGGAGATAAAGAGTTAATAAAGTCTCCTAATACTTAACTTTGTTGAAGTATTAAACGATATTTGGCTAAAAACTGCATTGAAAAGGCTGTTGTCTGACCATTTTATAAAGGCTTCATAGAAAAGCACTGTGCACAAATCTTTGTTCCGTCATAATAGGAACATACTGTAGTCATTAAGACAAAACTTTGTCGTTTTGTTCCCCATCGTCACCGCGGAAAATATCGAGTAATCATTCATATACACACATATCTGGCATATCTTGGTTTTTCTTTTCCCTTTTACTCCTATACCTTGCGCGAGCTGGGAGTTGAGCTGGGTCTGCTATGGTGAACACTTAACATTCCAAATATACCTGTTTTGGTGAACACATGGTCTTAAATCTAAGGCATCACTCTTGCACTAGTTAAGACTGCCAATAACTGGGAGATCGGGGTTCAAATCCCGATCGAGGGAATTGAGTTTTTTAAATGTTTTCCACTCACACTCATGAAAATGTGGGCACACTTTATATAAGTTAAATCTTCCTCATCACTAACTCATTAACGTAAATAATAGGTCTACATATTTGTATCCCTTGAACGGGTAGTAAGTGGTGCTAGTAAAAAAAAATATCTCAAACTTAAAAACATCTAATATGAAAGACATAGATAATATTTTGTAAAATTAATAGCCAACCTTCTTGAGGTAAAAATAAGAGATCACCCACTTCGGTGGTCAAATGGTATAAGGCGTCACTCTCACAATAATCTGGATTGCCGAGGGCGGGAGATTAAGGTTAGAATTTCAGTTGAGTGCACTGAGGGTGATTTTCCTAAATTATGTTTACACTCACACCCGCCTCTGTGGCGTATTTGGCTAACGCGCTAGTTGTATTGAGCTCGACTGCTGAGGATGGGGAGATCGAGGTTCGAATCTCGGTCGGGTGAACTGAGGGTGGTTTTCCCTAAATGGTTTTCCACTCTCCCTCCACGCAAATGCGGGTTCACTTCCTCTAATTCACCCTTCCCAATTCCTAATCCATTAGCGTAACTAGTACTTCAAGTGTATAACCCGAGCGGGTAGTAAGACGTGGTGCTAAATATTAAATATATAAATATTTAACACTCACCCCTCAGTTCTAAAAACTTTCCTTACGAGAAGTAAGACGTGGTGATAAAAAAAAAAAGCACCCAAAACACAAGAGATAGTTTGTGAAGTATATAAAGAACAAAACACGATGATGGGGCGGCGATTTGCATCTGAGGTGTGATTGAGCCGGCGACGGAAAGAAAGCGTTGTGGGCCGTGTCATTTGTTTCGTTCTGGTCTGCCGCGCGTGTAATGCCGAGGATTGTTGGCCGCGCATGCGCCAACTCTCCTATAAAACTTGTCAACAAGCGAGTATTCGACGGTCACTTTTAACTCATTCAAACCTATGTAAATGAGATAGTATAAGGTTAACGTTTTTATTTTTGGATAAACTAAAAGCTATTTTTTATACCCGCATGCGGCTCACTGACCATTTCGAGCTGTACGCATATTATATTATAACATTTAGGTTAATATGATAGGCAATTGGGAAAAACAATTTAAGGAAAAACACCCTCAATGCTCCTGGCCTGGATTCGAACACCAACCTCCTCCACCAAAGGAATCAAGACTAGATAATCTTGACATTTATTTAGTCTTTAGGCTTAATGATGCGCTTAAAAACTCAAATTATTAATCAACTAAAATATACCTGACCATACACATGTGTGTATGTTTTATAGACTCTATATTTGGTACATTATACGTGCTTTTCAAAAATATAGTTCAAATATAAACCCAAATACGAGGATTGAACTTGAGAGCTTTCAATAAATTATTGTGTAAGCCCAATACCTGTGCAGCCAACTTGTATAATTTGACAGCACATAAAGATGACTCTGATCTACCATGGTTGATTTTTTTTTGTGGACATTTATGAATAGCTAATGGGAGATCTCACACATTATTCATCAATCAGTTGAGATTAAGATTTCGGCTGGGTACAAGACGAATCTTGACAACTTTAGTTATAAGCTCTCATTGCATTCAAATATTTTCTTTATCAATGTTTTAAATTATAATTATGGATACTATTTACTAGATTATTAAAACTAAAATATGCACATAAATTGCCGTCATAATAACACATTTTATCACATCAGAAGAGTCAGCAGGTCGGCTATGACTACTTTCTAGGACAGATCTCGATAGAGTTTGGGTGTACTCGAGGGGGGAGGGGGGGAGACTTACTCTCACCAAAATGTGGTTTCCCCATCCAT
This sequence comes from Timema shepardi, assembly GCA_902151425.1. Taxonomy (NCBI): domain Eukaryota; kingdom Metazoa; phylum Arthropoda; class Insecta; order Phasmatodea; family Timematidae; genus Timema; species Timema shepardi. The sequence goes on along the minus strand of CABFVX010001298.1, from coordinate 72,800 downwards.
TCAAACTTTTGGTGAACATTGTAGTGGTTCATTAAATCTCACCTTATTAATTCTCTCCCTTAGTGTAAGTCACTCTAGCATTGGAGGGTTGAAATGTAAAAAAAAGTTATTTTATTATAGATCTGCAGTTACTAAATTTGAAGTCCATTCGGATGATTAGTGCTGCTTGCACCATCTGGTAGAAATCCGATGTACTTAACTAGGGGTATTAAGGAAGTGTGGTGGCTCCCAGTTGCTTTGCACACTGAATTTCTATGAGCAAGCGTGAAAGGTCTTACCACTTTTACAGGAAAGGTATTTTCACGTACCCTCTAGGGTTCTTTTACATGCCACAATCTACATTGGACCGATGGCTTCACTTCCCCACCGAAGGAGATTGTGCTAAGTATTTAAGTATTTTAATCTCCCAAGAAAAATCCGTCTACCTATGTTGGGTTTTAACTCGCAAACATTGGACCATGAGGCGAGAAATTTACCACAAGACTACTCAGGTTGTTACACATGTTTATAAACTCATAATATAGTTTATTATTAATTAATTTTATACAATCTATTCTTTAAGATAAACACAAATCCATATTTGTCAATACAAAGAAAAACCTCTTAAGCTAAGAAATAATAGCAAGCTGCAAATTAATATCGCTGGTAGCCCCTACTATTTATTACTTCTCAAACCACAAGTGATACGAGGACCGTGGGTTAGGAAGCCCTACTACAGATAATTTAAAACAGAATGGCCCACATATTATTTAAAGTCTGAAAATTTTTAAATGTAAAAAGTGCCAGTTCAGGTTAAAATCTACACTTCAAGAAGATGATGCCGGGAGAAGGAAAACTAATTTGTTCAAGAGGTAAATGTGTGAGCGACGTCAACTTTTGTTGTTGTTGGTTGTTCTAGGATTCCACTAAGGTTCTTGTATAGGCCCCTCCCGTACTAATAAGCATATCGCTTCACAGAGATTATTTTGAGGTGCCAGTGACAGATTCCTACGATGTGGACCCTATAGGCTGCCTCTCAGAAAAATGATGGGAGGGGGAGGTGGACGATATGTAGCCTACACCTGCGTCCGATGCGGATAATACGTCACGAAGGTTCTGTCATATATGAAATATCACCATCAAACTCTTTCAAGATCGCCCGAATATATAGGGCCTACCTACAACAGTGTTTATTAACCGGTGTGCCGCGGCACATTAGTATGCCGTCAAGGGTCAGCAGGTGTGCTGCGGGAGTTTGTAGGAAGATCACAAATAAGCGAGAAAAATATTTTGAGAAATAAAAATAGATATTTTAAAATGTATGATCAACATTATTTTTTTAACACATTTATTAGGAATTTAGCTGATGGAACTTTAAAAAAAACTTCCTTAATAGTCGTTATTTTAATGATAAAATTTGTTCTTAAAATACTGATGGTGTGCCTTGATAATTTTAACGCCTTGTTAAGTGTGTCATAAGTTGAACTAAGTTTGAAAATTGCTGACCTATTAGCTAGAGCCTTATACAAAACCAACTATTCCCTAGTTTTAGAAGGGCTCCCTCCGTTTCTAAAGATGTCTTTAAGGTGGGATGTTAGGTAACGCGAGTTGAGGTTCTTATTTTTGGATGTTTCATAAAAAAATATTTTTGAATAAAATAAATAAAATACTGCTTAAGTAGATACCTACTATGTTTAGTTATATTTTCTACACACAATAATATCAACAGTTCTTGAATATTTTGTTATTACTCATTAGCACCCCGGAATCTCCCCAGAATTGTTTCACCTCACTTACAGTAGCCCCATGACTTCTTTGGTTCTGACTGACAGTTCACAGCTGACTTCTGACAGTTGCTAAACACATGTTTTTGCAGACCATATGGCTCAGCGTAGGGATACATAATTTGGTTTGTTAACTTTACAAAGCTTTTAGCTGTCAGCTGTGAGCTGTCAGTCAGCACCAAAAAAGCTTCTTTTGTTCAGAGTGGTGAAATTATCAGCGTTATACAAATTGATTAGAAATGGGAATACTAATTAAGTAAATTTTGCACATGTGGAATAGGTTTGAAAACGTATTCACTCCTATACCCGCAGCAATATTTAATCATGTATGTTGTTACACATACTAAGGCATCCAACTCGTCTGGTGTGGTTTGTCTGGGACGTAAACGTCAAGGTTAGAATGCAACTAGACATACAGAGGTGCTTTTCTTTTAAATTGTTTACCGATATCACAAATAAGGGTGTACACTTCATCTAAATTCTACCTTCATCATCCTTACCTAATTAGTACTAAAAGGCGAATAGCCAAGCTGGATCGTAGCACATAAGCAGAGGAAGGTTTTTATGGTGAAGATTTTTTTTAAAATTCTCATTAATTTTTCAAAATGGTGGTGTTTTGTGTTGAAAATTGCAAATCATGATCTAATCAAGTATTAACACGCTAATTTAATGGTTTATTAGTGAAGCTAGTGACGGGCTATATCGAAAGAAAACTATCTAATACCAACATATGAAAAATGTGTAGCACCAAAAAAGTTATATACTTATTACCTCTAGAATATACATGCTTGAACATTGCTTAGTAATTGCAACAAGCAAAGTGTTTTTTGGCTTAAAATTTGATGTGCAGTCTATGAGTAGTAATTCTATTGTGTTTTATTTACTTAATCATTCCAAGACGGCAAGATGGCGGGTGGCGACATATGGTAGTTGAAATCTCTTGTTTGAGATCTTTTTATTTGGTTTAAGTGAAATATAAAATAAGCTGAGTACCCAAAATAACTTAAATAAATATCTGGCAGCGAGTATTAAAATTAACGCAGGATATGTTGATTTAAAAAAAAAAACTTTGAGGGGAAAAACACGTTTCTTTCCAGTCTTGTTTCAATTTTAAAACTACGCATGCGCAAAATATATGATCCAGACACATTCTTAAGGCTTGTGAGACTTCTGTGAAAATAAAATGGCGGCAAATTTCACGCTGTGAAGGAATGTTTATTCAATAAAATATTGTTTTTAAAACTTCAAATCCGACTATTGAAATATTAAAGTGTGAAAAAAATATTAAATTTTTCGCGTTAATCGCGAGAATAATAAAATTTCGCGAGAATAGCAAAATTTCGTGAAAATTCGCGATTTGAAAATAAGTTGGATCTCTTCATAAACATTGTGAAACGTGTAAATATAGATTTTGAAGCTACAGAAAAACAATTCGCGTTTATCGCCAATAACAAAAAAAACCTGCCTCTGCACATAAGGAACATAAAATAAAAATAAATATTTTCCATTTATTTTTAAATGTTTCATTCACATGATAAAACATAATTCATTTTGTGCAATCTAATCTTGTCGATTCTGTTTTAAATACTACTATGCGAATGGAATTTTTTGCTATATTTCGTTCACTTATGGGCATAATTAGGTTCTACTACTTACTTAATCATGCTCTTTATTGTATGTGTCTGTACACACACACACACACACACACACACACATATACACACACACGCATGCATGTGTAAGAATGTTAGTCAAGTTAATGTAAATTTAAACATCAATCATGTGGATAAAAAAAATTGTGGACGTTCTTCCGTATTTTTCAAAATTTATTTTTCTCCTTTCGTTACGAAATGAGCTAACTTTTACAGGTCATACATAATATTAATAAAACACACACTAACAATGGCAATTCCTGTCATTCGTGACGTTTTACCTGAGGAGGACATTCATCTCTTTCAACCAGCACCCCTTTCATCTCCCCTCCCCCTACCTCACCAACCCTCACACATCCTACCAGGCGCTTGTCAGAGCGTGAAGTAGTACAGTACATATAGCAAGCAATAGCTCCCGCCATAGCGGCCGAAGGTCCGACTCTGTCTCCATGTCTCCCCCCATTGCAAGATAATGACCCGAGTTATTAATCCTGTCCTTTCTCTTGTGTCTTGTGTTTCTCTCACGCTCCGCTAGATCTCGACACCTATTCATGTCACCCCATGATGTATTCCCTGGCATCACTCCTAGTTTCCTGTCCCCGCATTCCTTCTCTGTCATGTTACGTACTGTACGAAGGTGTGGGAAGGTCCGGTAAAGAACCTCCCCCACCCTCCCACCCCAAACACATTTATATACACTCTGAGATATGTTTGAATTTGAACTAGCTTCACTTGAAAACCCCTAAAAAAAACCCATTATTTATAGTTTGTATTAATAACTAAATTTCACGCCCTGGTGGTCATGAAGAAAATGTGTGAGTCTCATCTTGTCTGAGCTACAGGTAATATAAGGGATTGGGGGCTAAGTTGTAGCTTTAATGCCTTTTTCTAAAGGATTTTCCACTATCACTCCAAACCTTCTCTAAATTCTTATTTTTATCATCCCCGACCAAATGTGTAAAATTAAATTTGAATGGCTTTAAGTTATTTCATAACCTCCATATTAATCGAGTTATTAAGGCTATGCCTACCACTATTCCAAATATGTTGTTTCATTGTTGAAAAACTTATTATTTTTCGAAAATATATACCATATTTTTGGAAAAATAGTTTTTGGGATCTTCCACAATTGGCCTACACTAAAAAATAAACAATTTACTGTAGACATATTTGTTTGAGTATCAGTAATCAAAGTACTTTAAAATTGCTTGTACAACTTAAAATCTTTTAGTTGAACGTTTTAAGCAATATTGCTTTTAGTATCGCGAACTATATCACTTTTCCCCCTTCGGAGAAAGAAGAGTGTCATGTTGGTAAAAAAACAAACAAAAAATTACTCTGGTATTTTAATCAATGTTGACGTTTCATGACAGCTTGAAACCGAAAAAGTGATTTTCTCGATGTAGTCTTTCTATCTGTGTTTGTCTTTATCTCACCCATGAGCCGAAATCATTTTACCGATTGGACTTAGATTTGGAATCTAATATTTTTATAAGGTTCTGCTAAGGAATTTTTGGAATTAAATATCCAACTCTAAAATTAACGGCAATATACTGCAGGATAGAAAGTGAAGATTTTTTTTTCTCAAAATTCACTCAAACAATTTTGATTAAATTTCCTATCTCGGCACTGTTTAACATCGCAAACAAAATGGAAACTATCATTTTCCCATGAAAATAACTCTGAAAGTACTTTACATAATCGTAACGTTCCAATTTTGATAATATCTTCACAACTATTAGAGATACGAAATAATAATATCATGGTAAAGTTGTAGTGCTTTCAAATATAATAAACCTTTATTTGAAATATATTTTTATAAAACCAGCTTTTTCCGATCTTTTGGCAAATATATGTTTTAAATTGAGATCTGGGAAATTAATTCTTATGCTCTTTGATTAACATATATGTAATTTTTTTCTCAATATGGTTCTTTAACAGTGTACAATATCTTATTTAATCTAGGCTCTTTGGTGGAATGTTTCCACAACAATGTATATTATTTCGTTTCACATAGTTAACAAGTTTTGGGTAACTATTTCAATTTTCAAGAAAACGAGCGAGAAAGAAAGTTTGTGCAATGCACCAAACCGATTATTAAATTTATTGATTTACTAGTGTTCACAAATGCCTAGTTAATAAATTAAACCCTAAGAGCTCGTTACACCCCATAAAACTTAGCTTAGGTATGCAATAAAGCTTGAACCAGGCGTTGAATCGTGGTGTGGTTTTCTGTGTTCTACTTTAGAAAACAATGGAATTGAAGCCAATGAAACCCTTTTACCATATTAAATATATATAACAAAATTGAGAAACAATTATTTTAAAATAAAAAACTATCATACCTACTGATCCTTAGTTCACTGTTATCAAAATGAATAATTCAGAAAACAGTACTTTGAAGCTTATTTCCGGTTTGAGCGTAATCTTGTAGAGGCTATAGAGTCTACCTACTGTAACAGTGTGAGTAAGCAACACTTTATATTCATAATGTAGTATTACTAAACTCATAATAAATTTGTCCGAATATGTTGCCGTCAGTGACTTTCAGTTAATGTTTCCAAACGAAGATTCTGACAGAGCTGTTACTTACCTACACTTGTACCATATCGTAGATGGGGTATAATCTCCAGGTTAATTGATCTTGAGATGAACTCTTAAGAGCCAATATATACCCTCTTAATTAGGTACAGTACATAGACGGACGATAATCACTCACGTCTTTACTGTAAAATGTATTATGCGTGTAGTAGGCCTATATGTTTTAATTTTTGAGCACCTACACGTTGACGGTAGTCGGTCGATGGTTGTCTTTCTCAACCAATAAAATGTTCTGCACCTCGTTGTTCATGTGGTAGTTCAGTCTTCAAGAAATAATTTATAAGACTGTGAAATCTATCCATGCATTTTTATTCAATTATTATTGTTATTATTATTGTTATTAGAACTGCGTCTTACTACCCGTTCGGGTTGTACGCACGTAAGCTAATGTGTAATGGTAGGGTGATTGTAAGATGAAATGAAGGAACTACAGTTTAACATGGGATCCGAACCACGGTGGAGACCTGGCATTCCAAACATTTCACAAGTTGTGGTTAATTCACGTCTTGTTGGAGGAGAAGGAAGGGTTTGGCAATCAGGTAAATCTGTACCGGAACCGAGGATTGAACCCCGGACCCCGAGCACAGAAGTCCGAAACCTTACCCCTATACCGTCAGGTCACCCTAATTGACATTAAAAAGTCAAAGTATTGTATTAAACGAGTTGATTCGTATGATTAAATTAAATTTATTTCAAATTGTACAATAGAGACCATTGGCGTATAATTATTATTTTTTCTTAAAAAGTGTTAATTTCGTTTACAATCTGACACCTTATCTCATTTGGTTGCGTCTCTGCCTACTAAGTTACGGATCCCGGAGTCGATTCCCAGCACGGTCGAAAAATTATATCATTGGGGAATTGTGGGTCTATCATTTCACATTGACAAATTAACGACCGGGGACTGGATAGTGTGCCTGTCAGTCTTAATTTAGATTATAAGGCCTAGCAGGCTGGTATTTGAAAATATTTGACTTGAATAAAAAATTGACCCAAACCACAGGTTGGAAACGGTAATAGATTTAAAAAGTAAATTTCGCTTATAAGATTTCTCTGACTGTTCTTAACCGCCTTGAAATATAATGAATTTGCAATTCTTTAAACATGTCTGATGTGCGTGCAATGAAGGCATCAAGGCTAAAAGGAATAAGAAGTATTATCTTTTCTCCTTATCCTTGATTTAGTCACTAGCCGCACTACATTTGCTCTAGGAATTATATATACATTCTTTGCCGAGGTGTTTTGAAAAAATTAGGTGCTTTCACTAGGATGAATGTGTATGTTATATATCGTATTGACGGATCATTTCGACTCAACCATTTGAGATTTCTATCTGTTAATGCGAGAACCAATTTTAACCAAATTTGGTGGGGACATTCTTTTAAATTAGGCCGGACAACATCTGTAGGCGTTACGTGGTTTTTCTATCTAGTTACCCGGCCCCTCAAAAATCTGTCTGTGTGTTCCTCTAAAATTGCCCAAATATGTTACTATGTATGAATATATTGTATTATTGAACATATTATTAATTTCTTTATTTTCTTAACTTGATCATAAAGGGAAAACACCCCTTCAAATCCAAGGGTAACAAAACCCGGAAAGATTTCAACTTGAAATCTTCCCGAAAATTGAGACTATTAACGATAGAATAGGTCATAATTCTTAGCATGATGTACTTAGAATTTTTTTTAGTAGAGGGAGCCAGGGCTGCTGTTCACATAACCAATAATTATTATTAACGTAAACTGAAAAATGACCCCTGTAAATAGGAATAGAACCGGGGATCTTTGTATTGTTGCGTCAATGCTTTACCCTTGAGCTATCCAAAATTCGTCCTATAATCGGGGTCATTCTTCACTCATATTTTAAGGAATAGTATTTGATGAACGTGTGATAATAATCGTCTAACACCGAACTATTATTGATGCGACAGCCGCCAGAGACTCGGAGGTCGGCTTTGTGCTGCCGAGCTCAATGCAATTGTACATGAAAGCGAATAACACAGAAGAAAGCAAACGTTTGTACAGTTAAAATATGTAAGAACTAGCGAACCATAAAAAATTTAAATGGTCATGCATACTTCTCCTCCCATTAGCTAATGCAACTATAATCCATAGGTCAGGTATCACGAGTTAGTTCATCAAACACCCACCCGCCTCGGTGGCGTAGTTGGCTAACGTGCTTGTCGTGGGTAGCTCGACTGCCGAGGACGGGGAGATCGAGGTTCGAATCTCGGTCGGGTGAACTGGGGGAGGTTTTTCTTAAATGGTTTTCCACTCTCCCTCCATGCAAATGCGGGTTCACTTCCTCTAATTCAACCTTCCCAATTCCTAATCCATTAGAGTAATTAGTACTTAAAGCGTATAACCCGAATGGGTAGTAAGACGCGGTGCTAAATAGTATTAATATTATTATAAAACACTCACACCTGTGGGCCTGCGGACTAAATGTAAAACTCGTCCAGTTTGACTTACCGCCGACAAGAAGGTCCGGGTCAAAATACTTGCCGGATGTATTGAGGATATATTTTTTTACTCTACTCTCCCTCCACACAAACGAGGGAACATTTCCTCTAATCTTTGTCTTCCTCATCCTTGATTAGTGTAGTTAAATAGGCCAACGTAGGCCTATATACTTATTATTATTATTATTATTATTAGCACCACGTCTTACTACCCGTTCGGGTTATACGCACTTACGCTAATGTGTAATTGTAGGGTGATTGTGAGATGAAATGAAGGACCTACAGTTTAACGTGGAATCCGAACCACGGTGGAGGCCTGGGATTCCCCACATTCACAAGATGTCTTGTCAGAGGTGACCTATATACTTAAAAAGTATATTAAGATTCTAGTAAAAAGCACAGTAAATGAGCGTCATTTTTGTTGGGTTTTATCAATACCAATAGCATAATATCGCTAACCGGTCCCTGCTCCGTGGGAAAATTGTCGGGATGGCTTGAGTGCAAGGAGGGACTGTCGGATAGGAATGTTGAAAATAATCATTCTGGAGTTTTGTTGAGTTTTATTATAAACTATAGGAGGCTTTTACAAGATATGATGATGTCACTTATAATTAATTAGGTATAAAAAGAGTTGTTAGGCCAAATTATTCACTCAATAAACAGTTTTTCTGCACGTTTACATCGAGATCTATCTCTACCGCGACGCCCTACCGGCTCCAACTGTTCTAGTTCAAACCCTTCCTCTAGTTTAAAAGGGTGTATTTATTTCGACGTTTTTACTTAGTTCTATATTACTGGTTTGTAACTATGCACAAATTAAGCTGATTGAAATGAAAACTTTGTTATATTATTGTGAATGGTTTGCGTTTGGCTGACTGACACAGGCCTACAAAACAAAGATACAGAACGTGTCTGTTATGTAACGTTAATATTGCCTAAATATTACCAGGCACTGACAATAACATTAATAATTAAGTAAAATGCTACCAATGTTGACTCCAAAAAATTACGTTTGTATTTTATAAAATTGTACTTATTACCAGAATCAGGGTGTAGTAAAATGAAATGAAAAATAACACACACACCTGTACACAATTCAGGCTGCCATCAATGTGACTGGCTACCTGTCTATTTAAATAAAACCACACCAGGTCACCAAATTCCGTAATAACATACTCCTTGGTCTTAAACCAAACTTACTTTTGTCAACATCCATAAACTAGCCGGCTTAAAACATTTAAAACTAATTCATTTGAGTGAAAACTGACAATCTGGAAACGGGAATTGAACCTGGGACCTTTGGCCTTGGGCGCCAATGCTCTGCCACTGAGCCATCCTTGTTCGTCTTTTAATCAGGGCCATCTTTCTCTTGTTGTTGTGTGTGTCTATATGTTGTACCAAGGTAGCTGAGATTATTGGCGGCACAAAGACAAAGGTCCCGGGTTTGATTTCCATGTTCAAGTTTTGTTTTTCCGCTTAATAGAATTTTATTCATCAATCAGAACTGATTCTGGGGGCAGATAACCATCACGCATCACTTTGTGATACACATTAATTACAAGATTAAATTAACTTTGACTGGATTCGATCCCAGTCTCCACTAAATATGAAGTCTTGCATTGTGGTGGGATGAAGTGCCTGGGTGTGGCTCTAGTGGGTGTGTATGTGGATGTGTCGAGGAACGTTAATTGGGTGCTTGAAGCTACCGTGAGAGTCGAAAGCGAGAGGGAAACTGAGAGGGAGCGAGGCAAAGTGAAAGTGAAAGAGGTATGAAAACAACATGGAAAAAATGGAGGGTGAATAGGGGGAGGGGGAGGGGGGAGAAGGAGATAGAGTTTTTTTTAAAGATGCTCCTCACAATTCGTTAGAGGGAAGCTGTGCTGTCACGTCAGATAAATTAAATTAAATTCGACTGATGGTTTGAGTGGAAAATAGGCACATGGGGTGTGTTTTGAAGAAACAATATTTTCTTTTCAAAGTGCTGAATTGTTTCAATGGCTGCACTTAAACATTTACAATGACACAAGTCTTTATCTTTATTTTGTTAAGTGTGAGTGGTTTTTTAACCATAGACTACCAACTAATTGTAAATAGTTTGTTTTATTGGGATCCACGTCTTACTACCCATCTAGCCTCACCACATATTTACACCAATGGGGTAAGGATGAGTGAGGTAGAATCGAGGGAAACGTATTTGTATATAACACCACTTTAGTCTCCTCTTCCGGGATTTGAACCCTGACCCATCACTGGATTACCAGGGTTGTATGATATTGATGCCTTTGACCGAGTGATTACTGGTGTAAACCAGTTTTAATCCATCATTTAATCTTCTACTTAATAGATTTTATGGGACATACTGTATAGTGTGTTAAAATAACTAATATGGTTTCAATTCACACATTTAACTTTGTTGAATATTTATTTTGTACCACGTCTTATTACCCGTTTGAACTATCCACACTTAATCTCTAGTGGGATAGGAATGAGGAAGGTATAATTTTTAGGAAAGGCGGCCGTATTCACGTGGAGGTAGAGTGATAAACTATTTAGGAAATATAATTCTTAAAATACCCTACCGGTATTCGATCTCTGACTTCCTCATGATCAGTAAATAGGACTATACAGGCTTGATATAAGAGTCTTTGTGCAACTGCAGTTACATATCATACTAATCAATTATATTATATAAACTTAGCAGTTCCTTTCAAATGTGTTTTCATAATGGGTTACCCTAATATAACAGACTGTATAACTTTGTCATTTAAGAGGGGTGGTGTGTGAAGGGGGGATGGAGGGGAACATTAGTAGAGTCCCTATTTTTATGGTTTTTACAGAAAAAAATATGTCGGTAAAAATAGTAAAAATATTGTTACAGTAGACGCATTTAGATTAACTTTCTACATAAGAACATATGTTTAAACAACAGTTTTTAAATATTTATCAAGGGCATGCTGGTTCTTGAACAGAAGTATTTTAAATAAATATTTAAAAATCCTGTTCAAATTTCACAATGCCCATGACCAAAATGAAATATTATTATTATTATTATTATTATTATTATTAGCATCGCATCTTACTACCCGTTCGGGTTATACACACTTACGCTAATGTGTAATGGTAGGGTGATTTGTGAGATGAAATGAAGGACCTACAGTTTAACGTGGAATCCGAACCACGGTGGAGGCCTGGCATTCCCCACATTCACAAGTTGTGATAATATGAAATAATTGTTCGTATTACTTTACGTAGAAAATTAATCTAAACGTATCTATTGGAACAAAATATTGTAAAAAAATATATATATTTTAATATATAAACACTTATTTACCTTAACAAGTTTCTGGTTCCAATTAATAAATTATGTTTTACTTAGAACCAAGGAATTTAGGAAAACCTTAACTATTGGATGAAGAATTCTTCAAATTAAAAACCAACAATTATTCTAACTTTTTAAATTCATTTAACCATTTTGTTATATTATTTTACCGATCAATTTGATATATTTATTTTTAAAGCAGATGCACGCTACGACTCTGGTGATTTTAAACGGGATATCGTTCCTTGTACCTCTGTTGCATGCGGGTAAGCTAGACTTGTTTGTTGTGTGTCGAGATGTGAACACAAGTGCTGTGTTAATTACAAGGTCGGGCCTCGTCCTGCATACCTCTCTCGGCGCTGCCAGTGTCAAACGAACCTTCTAGCCACCCTCCTCCGCCTTTACGACTCCCCCATTCACCCACCGAATAGACAAGAACTTTGCGGGCAGGTATTGCAGAAACTGTGTTGTAGCTCACGACTCTGATCCGACAAGCCGAGGTTCGATCACGCCAAGTAACACCGAGTGTGTGGTTTTTCATACTTGGTCCAGGACAAATTCTGGTGCAGTCTCTTAAAATTCACCCCCCTCGTCTTGTTTCCTTAGTAAGTTTAAGCTGATGTACAATGACACTGTAGTTTAAACATGGGACTAAAATAAGGGCAATACAAGAAAACGGTTTAATTCTTTTCTCCCACCAAGGAAATATTTTAACCATGAAAATTTTATGCCTTGAAATTGTAATTGTTCATGAGCCTTCACGCTAAAAAAAGGGGGGGAGGGTAAATGAGTTTTACAATCTAGATCTGTTCCTCTGTATGTCTGTCATTCTGTACCTGGCACTACAGAGGAAATTGTTAGACAGATTTCGTTCAAACTTGATACTTAGATGTTATTATGGTTATAACTTGAGATAGAATAATTATTTTGACTATACAGTGAAATCTCTCTTAACGGACATCTCTGATAACATCTGATTTCACGGGAAAATAACTTCTCGATAAAAGACTTTCTCAATGACGGACGCATATTTATACTCTATCTATAAAATTATGTTTTTTTTTAGTTGCAACCGATTTTTGAGGATTCGGAATCTTTCATAAATGGTCTTTTGATTTTGTTCAAAATAGATAGAGCTTACGATAAGGGGTTTACATGCTAAAAAACACTATAGACTTGTTTTCTGATAAAGAAGAAATCCGGAGTATTTAGATAGCTGAGTTTTTATGTTTTATTTATTTATTATGTCTTACCATTTATTTATTATTCAGGTAATAAGTTGTAAGAGTTAGGATTAGTCATTAACAAAGATTCTGATATATCTTTTTTGAGTGTTCAGTATTTTATTAGTACGTATTGTATTTTTTAGTTAGTCTACAAAAGGTGGAATGAGGATTATATGTTTTAGGAATTGTAAGCACATTAGTGGGAAAATCATTGAAAAAATCACAATAGATGAAACCTTTGTCGGTGATATAGGACATAATTTGAATGGAATCAATTTTCCCAAATTAGAGTTGAGCATAATAATCTATCTTGGAAGCGCTAAGCCAAGCCTACAGGTTTGTCACTCGAAAATTATCTACTCGGTAGAGTAACACTGAAATATTAATATTTATTAGGTAACATTGAATCGTTCCTGTAGTAAAGTAATACACAAAAATATCACATTGTAAAGTAACATTTTGAAATGTTGGTGGAATAAAGTAATAGCCAATGCTCACGAAGTAGAATAGCAAAATTATATATTATTGCAATAACGTAAGAATGCATTGTTTTCACAGCAAAGAAACATGGTTTGATGTTTACGTAAAAGATCAAGACAGGGAAATATTTACTCATTTAAGTAATAACACAATTAAACCTCTTGGAAGCAAAGTAACCACTGAAATGTCTACGCAGTGAAATATTTACTCAGTATAGTAGCACAGTGAAATTTATACGCATTAAAGTGACACATTGAAATGGATGAAACGTAGATTTTGATCATTTAAATTTGATTTGGTGTAAAAAAAAAATCTCAATTAATTTTTTAAACACAAAATCATTAAAATATGTAATTAAAATAAATAAAATACAATACATAAAATAAGATGCATCGTGATAAGTTAGTGAAAGATAAGAATTTAATGTAAATAACATAGGCTCATTTTTATACTGTAAATGAGCTTTATATCCCTGTATCATGAATTAACCGTTAACGTACAGCATGCTTTACTAATATACATTCTAAAATTTTTACATAAGCTCAGTATTTCTGTGATAGAAGCTTACTTAATGTAGTAATTTCAAAAACTTAACATTTTTTTTTAATTTGCTCCGTAGTCATTACAGTTTTATTTTTATTTTTAAATGCGAGTCCAACACAAAGCATTCGCTTCAAGCACACGCTCATTTTCCAAATTAGAGAGGAAGCAGGAAAGTAAAAATATATCTATAAAAACAGCGTACGGGGGTGTATTTTGTATGTTGGCAATTCCGCTGATGGCTAATATGAGAGTGGTATAGCGGGAAACAGCGCGCTCTCGTACTAGGAGGAGATTGTTAGGTTTCTGGTGCGGGGTGAGGGGGGAGGGGGGGAGAGAATCGAGAAAGGGACAGAAGAGGAAGGAAAGTATTACATCAACGAACCAACAAGACCTTAACAATTGTAGTATTTTGGTAGGAAGCACCTTCTGAAATGCTTTTTTTCCCCCAGCAGAATAGGCCCACTACTATATTTTGATAAGAAAATAAGCTCTTCTAAAAGGTCCTTCTTACCAAACCTTTACTATACGTCTACTATTATGAGATTTTATTTATTTGCGATATTTAATATGCACTTTCTGAACCGACTGATTATATCAGCCCAAGATAATTTATATGAGTGAGAGCGAAGACACCTACCATTTTTGCTGGAAGTGGTATCTTCACATACCTCCCAGGGCTCTTTTACATGCCACAATTGACAGGGGACTGACGGCTTTACTTACCCTCCGAAGGAAGTTGTGCTACGGATTTTTATTGCTCAAGACAAATTTGTTGACCCCTACTGGATTTAAACCCACGAACATCGGGTCCTGAGATGAGCACCTTACACCAAGATCATTGAGGTCGACAGAAAGATAGTGTTAAGAGAAAATATACCTACATTTTCGTGGAGGTCGAGTAGGAAATTATTTAGGAAAACCACGGGAATTCAAGATCCAACCTCCTTACTACCTGGAAAATAGGACTAGGAGCTGAGTGACGCTTGACCACCGTAACTATCTATCTATATTACACCGTTGTTTTTGTAATTGTGCTTAAATCAAATACCACTATAACAGCTTAATATTATTTAAAGTATGGAGGAGAACGGTAGCTTATAGGAAACTAACCCTCATTAATTTGGGGAAACCATAAAAAACTGCAGCGAAAATATTTTTGGAAAACATCTCGCAAAGCCCCCCTTAAGGAATCTAATTCCATCTTGGTTTAAGGAGGGTATATAGGGGACGTGAGAAAATGTTAGTGTTTTTGCAGTTTTTATAGCAACACTTTCTTAGGCAAAGTAAATACACTATTTCTACAATAGAAATATAGTTTAGTTTTCTTCACACGCTGATATCAAGAGTAGTTGAATATCTGTCATGAGCATAGCGGCAATAAATTAACACTTTTTTAAATGAAGAGAAAATTCCAGAACAGCCTTGGCAGAGATATTTAAGAACACTGTTGATATCACCATAATTATGAAGAAAATTAAACTCCAAGTTTCTACTGGAGAAATATTTTATTTATTCTTACAAACTTTTTTTTAGATAAAAACTGTAAAAACATTTATCCTTTATTTCATTCCCTACATCCCCCACCTTAAGGTGGGGGATGTAACCACTCCGCTAACGCTGAGCCCTTTATGATTGGTCAATAACACAAATATCTTACCGGTGGTTACATGGTCTAAAAATCATCACTCTCGCAACAGACTGGATTATTGATGCCATAGATATAGAGAGAGGCTCCAATTCCGGTAATTTTTTTTTCTTTACCTAAACGGTTTCCTACTCTTCTTACACGCAAATTAAAGCACATTTACTTTAGATATAACCTTCCTCCTTCCAAACCGAGTAGTGCCAATATACGGATAGCATAAAATAGTTGTAAGACCGGGTGCACAAAACATACTTAAGCTAAAACACTTTTATAAAAATAACACAAGTTTCAACAAACTGTGCGGGCTGTATGGAAGATTGCAAGTTCAGAGGTGACTATGAAGCCAGTTCTTGGATGAAGAGAGGTAGTTACGGTTATATTTACTAGCTGTGTCGTGGCAAATTTGAGGGAGGTTCTGTAAGGGCCCGTGGATATATCAAGGGGTTGAGGTGTATACTACGCCATTAAACGTATGTGACGCTGGAAATGCGTCGTGAAAATAGGAAAGAGGATTTGGAGAGCGCTAGCAGATACAGTGCATACTATTTAGGGAATAAACTGGGTAACTAAAGGGGCGTGTATAAACTGTGAAATTTAATTTAACGGGCCATCAAAGTGTCATCAAAGCGCCGACTAAGTATTTTTAATATTTCCTAACATATTTGATTTTCTATAATAATAACACCAACAAAAATATCACAGAGACATGTTTGTATGGTGTTACTTAAAAGTAAAGCATTATAAAAACAGTTTTAACACGCACCTGGAAAATCATGAGGACCGAAAAAACAAAGGTAGTTTCTAATACAAATACTATAGATTTTGTTTATGTGGGACGTGTAAATGCAAGATGTACAATAATACTTATTTGCATATAAATAAAAGCGAATTGAACAAAGTACATTGATTCAAACTTCACGTCTTACTCCTCCTGATTCCAGTCACCTTAAATGTTGGGTTGCGTAATTATTGCTCACATTTCCTCAACAAGATCAAATCGTTCTGTTATAAACACGCTATGGATGATATAAAGCCCCGTATAGATTAGGCGAGCTGAGCCTGCAATGTAATATGTAATGTAACGTATTCGCCTAATTAGGACGGGCCTGCAAGCGCGCTGTGAGCACGTTACGAGCCATTCGCAGTGATCCTCCGGCTGTCGGTTTTTCCAGCGAGCACAAAAAGATTCGTCATTCTAGTTGGGACGTGTTTGTCACGTGCTTGCAACCATGGATAACTCTGAGGAATATGTATTTAAGTTGATAGAATCTTGTAAAAACCATAACGTTTTATGGGACCCTAAGGAAAGGCAGAATTTAGAGGAAGTGTAACCGGATTTGCGTGTGGGAGAGGGCGGGAGAAACTATTTGGGAAACACCATTCTCAGTAGATCCTTTAGGGATTTGCTTTTCGATCTTTCCATCAGTGGCCAACCAGACTAGATTAGCTTGACATTTAGTACGTTTGCTCACCGACTGGTTAGGAAAGTACTTAACATCTATATTCTATAATGTTTTAATTGCTATTCTATATGGTTGTGAAACGTGATATTTTACCAAACATGACGAAAAGAGGCTGCTTAAAAACAATAGCCTTATGAAAGTATTGGATCCAAAAAGTGAAAAGAATACTGGTGTGTGGAGGATGTTACATAGTTATGAGCTACATATCTTTTAGTCATAACAAGACATTGTTATGATAGTCAAGTCTTGCAGATTACGGCGGGAAGGACATACAGCGCGAATGGGAGAATCTAGAACCATAACCAGGGTATTGACTGGCGAACCTAATGGTAAAAGACCATTGAGAAGACCTAGACGCAGACGGAAGCAAAACATTAGAATGGACCTGAAAGAGATGGCGTGTAATGAGATGGATTGGATAGAACTAGTTCAAGATAGGGATAGGGTGTAGTGAGGTGGATTGAATAGAACCAGCTCAGGATATGGACAAGGTGTAATAAGAGGGATTGGATAGAACTAGTTCAAGATAGAGATAAGGGACGTGCTTTTGCAATTGCGGCAAATAACTTTTAAGTTCCTAAGTAAGTTATTTAGTTTATAAAACAAAATGTTACATAGTTCCTAAGTAAGTAAGTAGCAATTTATTTAAAAAAGTTTTGGATGATAGTTATATTTATCTGCGTCACTTTATTACTGTGAAATATTGTGTTAGTTTTTACTATTATTAATAATATTATTATTATTAAATTTGAAAACCAATCTTACCTAATGAAGCGTGCTCTTAATATTAGGTTTCAACGATTTGGACTGATTAAAATATGTCTTAGAAACTCATCATTTTAGTGTTTTACTTACTTGTTTCAATATTTGTAGAGTTTATAAGTAGATTTAATTATCACCACTATTTATAAGATATATATATATCTTATAAATAGTAGTGATATGAATATATATATGTGAACAATGTTAACACTACGTGAAATCTTTGAAGCTATGTATAATTTCATAAAGCTATAAACAAACTTCCTAAGTCTAGAACAGACTTAGCAAACAAACCTATATTATGAAATCTTAATTTTAGTAATTAATGTTTCTGCCCCGCTGAGAATCGATTCCAGGACCTTTATATCAGTACACAGACGTGGAAGGATATACATGTTTCTTAGGTAAATGATTTTTAGCTTCATATTTAACATTAATAAACATTGATAATAATTAGTTTGACTCACTATCTACTTTTCTTGTATATACCATGGTCATAGACGTGAGAGTTTAATTCTTCAACTATTCTTGATGGTGGAAGTTAATCAAGTGGAGAGTATCGGGGACGGGAGTTAAGGGCATTATTTTTTTCAGTTTTTATATCAAAAAATTTTTACAGTCAAAAGAAATCCAATAAATTTCTAATGAAGAAATATTTTAATTTATTTTGGTAAAAAAAAAGAGTTTTGCTATAAAAACTGCAAAAAAAAACACTAACTTTAACTTGCGTCCCCTACACTGCCGTCTTAAGTTTATGCTGCTCGATTACATATTCTTCCTTCACCTCTTACAAGACATCTTGTGAATGTTGTGAATGCCAGGCCTCCACCTTGGTTCGGATTCCACGTTAAACTGTAGGTCCTTCATTTCATCTCACAATCACCCTACCATTACACATTAGCGTAAGTGCGTATAAGCCGAACGGGTAGTAAGACGTGGTGCTAATAATAATAATAATAATAATAATAATAATAATGATGATTACATATTCTGATACTTCTAGAAGGAAAACACGAGAACAAATTGAATTATGTACCGATGCTTCAGATCACGCACTCCATTATTCAAACCGTAGCATAAGCATTAAAGTGACGGCTTGTCGCATTTGCGAAATATCATATACCTGAAAGAAAAAGGATTACTAACACACAAATTAAAGTAAAATAACATTATACCTACAAGGGCCCCTAAAGATATGTGTGGTAATGTTACTCTACACGGGACTTGGTGAGAACCTCCCACGGACCAATGTCGATCAAGATATCGTTTATTTATACTTTGGGACGTTTGTGGGACACTGATGTCGGTTCCCTTAAGATGAAAGTGAAAGGCTACTGGAGATGCTCTGTGTGAGCTCTATCATCAACTGAACAGACCCTTCTTTTTGTGTTTGTGTGTGTGCACAACATGTTACTACTCATCTGAGCTATCTTCATTTAACTACACTGGTCGGCTAAGGATAGGAAAAATAATGTTTAAAATAAATGTGCCCACACTTGCATTAAGACAGGTGGTGAACCATTTAAGAAAACATACCCTTGTTATATCCTGATGGGGTTCGAGCCTCGACTAGACGAGCTTGACGCCTAGACCACGTGCCCACCGATGTGGTTTGCAATTGCTTACAGTTATATATACAGTATATATATATATATATATATATATATATATATATATATATGTGTGTGTGTGTATGTAGGGTCTATTATGCATTTGCACATATTTTATTATGGTGCAAAATATGTTGTAACATGTTTTATGACTATTTGACAGATTCGTGCTCGTAGCCAGATAAGAGCTAAAGTTTGGTATTGGAATTAAAACTTACGGGTAAATAAAGGCACATTTAAAAAAATTATCTTTCTAACTTCAGCCTCAACTTGAACCAGATGCATAATTGTTTGTTTCCACGCCAGCTAATGGGGAACCTACATACGCCTTCACTCCTGTGAATATTATCACTGGCTGCTCGATTACTCCTGTGTAATCAATTAGTGTGCACATTACCCCCTTACTACATCCCTTACCCTCCACTCTTCATTTGGACCGACGCCAGCACCTCACATAAAAGTCTTCTTACACCCTCCCCTCCCCCCCAAACACCCATTCAACCTTTTTTCCCTCCCCCTCGCACCTCCTTTCCATGAAAAACGTCATCCCGACGGGTTTGAACGTATTCATACCCGGGGGTATAATTAATACCCGGCCCCTGTTTGGGGTATAGAATAGCGCGACACTTAAAAGGAATCGCTTCCAACTTGGCCATTTCTCAAAAGCTGATTATAATTAATTAGGCGTTCCTTTAATTAATCAAGGTAATGTGCGCCAAAGAGGAATGCCTTTCCCTTTACACTCCCCCTTCCTTTTAAACCCCCTACTCTTACTAACCTTCCTTAAAATATCGTGTAGGGTATTTTGTACGCCCGAATTTATTACTAACGTACCTCCTTTTTATTCCCTTTTTTTAATCTTATTTTTTCTCGTAAAAAAAGATGAAAAATAGACTGCATATTGTATTGAAAATAATTAGTCTTCGTTCTATACGCTTGTATGGAAATTTAGGAAATCTTTTGAGCATGGTATTTCCCCTCCTAAAAATGTTGAAGAAATTTACTTTATTGTATTAATAAAATACTTTTAAGTTGTTGTTTTTTGTGGGGGTTTGAGGGGGGGTGGAGGGATAGAACCGATAGATAAAAGGTTCGGGGAAAACAAAATATTAAGATTGTGTTTTGTATCTTATGGTACATTACTTTATAGTTTGTTAAAATATGCGTTATTTAGTTTTTAGGAATGACAGTAGATAACTTTAAATTTAAATGGTTATAATACTAACTATTGTTCATTCAATTTTCTCATTCATTTGCACATTAGCTAGGCTACAAGAGCTGCTCACTTTAGCAAAGAAATATAAAAATCTCATACACCAACATAACATTCCCATATTTTGTCACTTTCATTGTTTATATAATTAGACAGTTTATTCAAAATACTTATTTTATTAAGTTCCTTATCCACCCAAATACATGTGTGTCAATAATAAGACTTGACAGCTATTTTTAGACTTAGTTTCAGGTAAATGTATCATGAATGATTTCAATAAATACACTCTTTCTATTACATTCAACTCATGTCATCACTTACAATATTTTACATTTCCAATCACGGAGATGTTGGGGTTTTAATCCCGAGGGAATTAATTGAGGGTGGTGTTTTTTTAGTTTGCTTCCCATTTTCACTCCATGCGCATGCGGCTAAATTTCCTTTAAATAATACTTTTAATGTAAATATACAAATAGCCCAGACTGGCAGTAAGTTGCAGAGGCTACAATAAAAATGTACATCAGGATTGAGTATGTCAAAATGGTTAACATTATTTATATTTATATTATTTTCTCACTAACCCCTGTTACCACACTCACCCCCCACCCTTTCCAAACCACCCTCGCTTCTATTTATAAAGAACCTGGAGAATTTCAATTGAGTGTCAACCTCACTTTTAATCTAGGTCAGTTTTTGCACCAAGTTTGATATTACTACGCCACAGCATGTTCTAATCACAGCCGCAAAGTTTAAACAGAATGTAACTACTGGTTTTGGTTCGGCAATATTTTAATTTCTGGTTTTGACACTTGTAATCTCTCCCCTCGTGCTTCAGGCCAAACTTTTGATTATTTCGTTTAGATTAAGCTCGCTAAATATGTTGAGTGTTTTGAGAAAATAACCACGAATAAAATATTTTCAATTCAACGAATTTTTCGCTTAACTCTGTTATTTTGACAATGAAATTTGTTACTCAATTTGAATGCATATATTACATTATTGCTGTACGTTTAACGACTCAAGTATGGTTTAGATGGGGAGAGTGGGGTTCAGATTCCTGTTGGGTGCACGAGGGTGGTTTTTCCTAGATGGTTTTCAACTCTACCCTCACGAAGGTGCGTGTACATTTCCTCTACAAGTATACCTTCCTCATCCCTATTCAACTAGCGTAATTAATGCATGCGTATAGCTCGAATGGATATCAAGACGTGGGGGAAATAATATGTTGTTTGAATTATTTTTTTTCTATTTTGTAGTTATATTATGTTATGGCATACTATAAACATTTTATCCACCAGTGGTAAAACATGATTAAGTTAGTCAGCCATGTTGGTGGTACCACCGCGCATACCGGTCCGCGCTTCACAAACACCCCCACATACCGCTAGGTCCAGAACAGTGGCGCCTCAAATTCAATGCACAGACACATTCTCTGGTTGGAAAAGCTATGTAAGCTTTTGATCGGTCCTCTCTTCCACCATAATCCTCCCTCCCATCCTCCCTTAAAACATCCTTTATTACTATTTTTTTTGTTTCCCCCCTCTCTTATTCACTGATCAAAATAATATAAATAAAACTTTTTTTCTCTCATTCTTCTCGGTCAATGATTGTTTATGAAAGTTTTTTTTTGATCGTACATTACGCGTCCAAGTTATTACATTGAGTTCTGTAGTGACTGCGGTCTAGCCCTCCCTCACGACGATGCATAGACGATGATGGGGGCGGTTTGTGGTTAGGGGAAAGGGGTTAGTGCTGGGGGTAAAACGGGTGGAGGGGTAGGTCTGTGCTCTTGTCTGGGAGCTTTCAATGCCGCCCGTGATTATATTGAGGAGATAGTATTGAAGGAGTGTAAGAATGAAGTTTGAAGGGACAACTGAAGGTCTGGATGGGAGGGAAAGAGAGAGGAAGATGGTTTGTGTGGATGAATCGTGAGAACGAAAGAGGGAAAAGGGGGTGAGGGGGGTGCACGGGAGAGGAAGGGAATATATAGAATCCCGCGCTCCTCCCGTGCTTTTATACCCCTGCCAGCCTTTTGTACTTGACGCACACAAAAATGTTGAAGATATAACCCATTACTGTGCTCTAAGAGCAGAGAAACGTATATAGAGGGCCGGCGTCGGGCGCCGTCGGTTCAGTTAAACCTTGTTGGGGGTCCTCGGCACACATGAAGACCTGGGGCCTCTTAGTTGTGCTCATGGAAAGTCTTTGGATTGGTTGTTTTGTGGGGTTTAAAAAACTCCATTCGGGTTTTCGTGTGTGTACAGAAATAGCGTTGACTCAATAGAAGTGCTTTGAAGGGGTTCACCCTGCACTTCTCATGTTAATCTGTTAATGGGGTAGGTCAAGTTGGCACTATCGAGGGTAAAAGGAGGGACTTTTGTGCTATAGATAGGAGCGGTATGGTGTCGTCTGAATGTTACATCGTGTGGCGTGCCAATTTATTAATTTTTATATTGATTTTCAGATTATATATTATGTTGAAGCCTTGTGTGTTTTTCTAAAGTCTAAAACAATATATTAAGCTTAGTTCACGTATCTTATGTTCGTCACGTTGCGATCAGGTCGATTCTGAGTCATGTAGTCTCAACTAATTTCCTCCATAAAAATGACAAACTTTTCAACAAGGTGCGTTTTTTCAGTTGTACATCAGCGCCCTCTTTGAAGTGGTAAACAAACTATACGATCAGCTTGACTAGCGCTTCGTAGCGGCTCAATTGTACATCACAGTTATTGCTTTTGTTCGCTTGTACCTGTATGTTATATAAAATGACGTTTGGTATAAAAAAATCAAATTCACTTAATTAATAAGCGTTGTAATATACATAACAAATACAAGAATTTATTTTTACCACCTTAACTAATTAGAAATGACAGAATAATTAATATTGTTTGAAACAAAGAACTTATATCGAGTTGAGAATTAGCCCCACTATTTAAACTGTCAATACATGCTATCAGTTATCATAAATATTTTTAATAAAACGTGATACTAACATAAGAAATTTAAATTAAAGTTGGACCTTTTTCACAGGAACAAATACAAATTGTGAAACTTTGGTTGCTTTTTTTTTCAAATAAATTAAATTATCCTGTTGGTTTTGATGTTACAAGATCAAGACTTCAATCAACCATAACAAGCTATATCAATAATTATTTCTACAGACGCTTAACGTAAGCAAATTTATTAGTACATGAGGCTAAATTTATTTTAAACTCAAAATCTGACTTAATTCACATGATTTTAGAAAACACAAAGACTAAATTTTGATTCGACCATACATAGTTTCTTATAATTGAAGGTTATGGCTCTGAATCTCAGAGTTTACTACCATGGTCAAGGCCTTACGTCTACTATTATCGCACAATGTGCGTCACAAAAAGTGAGTGGCATGCAGTAGGTCTTAAATCGAAAAGCCTGCCAATTATTTTTCTGACTGGGTCTGTACCTCAAACCTTTCGTCAGTGGAATCTTGTGGGTTCAGTGTTTGAGGCGCCAGGAGATTGTAGTTTTTCCTACTTAACAACACAAAGCACAAAAGCGCTAGACAAGACACATTCAGATATTAAACATCTTTGAACTTCCCCCACCACTCCTCTAACGCCTCCTACTAACCCCCTCTAATTATCCCCTACTTGCATTCCCAGGACCCACATTCAATGATTGTCCAATTCAAAAGCCCTGGTCAAATTTCCCTCCCTTCTCCTAGCCCCCTCTTCCCCTTCACCATACCTTCACCTCCTGTCCCCTATTTTATCCACTTACCGTGCGTGGCAATTTACCCGTCAAATAATTTTGAGAAGTTCGTTGAGAGCGAGTTTCATTGACTGACAACAAAATTTACCTTGATTGGTGAATTTGTCCCTTTTTTTTTATAGCCGTTTCTTTTTCTCGGCACAAGTAAACAGAATTTTTAGTCGGAATATTTTTATGAAGCATCAATGTATTGATGAGGTGTTATTCTTCAAACATAGATGGTCAACGTTGATAAGTGCTCAACGCGCCGCCATTGAAGGCCATCTAGGAATGGGAAACATCTTCTATAGACTTTTAAACATATCTAATCTTCAGAAAGACCTTGCTTGTTACTCTCCAAACTTCTCGTAATCATTTAGGGTTGTATTATGTTTACTGAGTTAGGGTGCTACAGTTTTATTTATTATTTTATAATTTTAGCCAACACAAGTGGGCCTCGATCTCTTCTTGCCTAGTTTGTTGGTATTTGGGAGGTAGGGGCTCGAGACCCAGCTGGGTGTAGTGAAGTTTTTTTTTTTGCTCTGAAAGTTTTCCCAGTCTTCCTCCACACAAATGTGAATTCACTATTTCTAAATTCTACCCTACTCAGACGGATAAATAGTACGAGTGTAACCAAAAAATCAAATTAAATTATCCTGTCCCTAAACTACGTCCTTTATTATATTGAGGGGAAAATTTTAGTGACTGGGAACATACTATAGAAATATATGCATGACTTACAGACTAGCTAAGTCTATAATCTAGAACAGCAACACCTCTCTCTTAACATACAGCTAAAACCTGTTTGGTTTACACTCATTTATCAATTACATAAATTTTATGAATGAAAAGGGTGGAATTTGAAAGGAAATGTACCCGTATTTTTTTAGAGAGATTGGGAAATAATTTAGGAAAAAAATACTAATTCTAAATATTTGTAGGCACCACCAGGTATGCAAGAAAGGTCCCTAATGCCTACTCGACGATGTTCCTATTTAGATTAATTTTTTATAATTATGGCGTGCACACAGCTCTGAACAAACCAATATCAGCATACAACTCACAAACTAGCCTTATTCTGAAAGAGAAAGAGCGTCCTAGCTTAGTGGAAAAATTCCCTACCTACCATACGAAGGTTCTGTACTCGTTGAATTTGTTAGAGAAAAAACAACAACAAAAAACACCATGTACAAATGTTAATACCCGTTTCGGTGGGCTCGTGGACTAAATGTCAAACTAATCTAGTCTGGTTTTCCGGTGGTGGATAGATCGAGAATCGCTCGAATCCTATTCGGGTGTACTGAAGGTGTTTTTTTAATTAAATTATTTACCACTACCTCCATGCAAGGAAAAAATACATTTCTTTTAAATGTTTCCTTTTTCATCCATTGATGTAATGAAATGTTTATATCCCAGGTGGATTTAAAAAAAATAAAAAACTTCAGGTGTCTGCTTTGTCCATTAAATTATCAGAGATAGACCGACCCTATTTTTTTTATGGCTTTTCCGATAATCGAGACCAGGCTCTTTAGTTCAGCAGGTAAACGCACTACCGTCCATACTATTGGTGTCAGCCTCATTGCATTAATTATAAAAACTAATTTATTTCATTATCCATCAATCAACATAAGCTAATCAGTTAATGTAGAAAATTATTTTTTCCGGTTGAGTTTGTCTCCAAACAAGTGGATTCAATTTTTGAATTTAAAAAACAAAACAAAACTGATAAAAAGTGTCTCTTCGGCTTTTCTTATGGGATCGATAAAATCGATAGTTAATTATTTTGAAATACAGTGAGATTGAATAATGGCTTTCGAGCGAACAACTTTGTGCCGAGAAAGCAGTCGAGGTTGACAATCGCACAATTTACTGTAATTGGTCCATGTTTTTAACAATTGATGGAAATGGTGTGGACTTTTGGCCCCAGAGAGAAGGGACGAGATAATTCGTTAAGTAGTGAATTTATGACATACACTTTGGATTCCCTCAAGATTGATTATTTATAAACTAGCACTATTATTAATTTTTTTATAACCTGCGTCAGTGGGCACATTGAAAATATCGTCACACTCGTCTAGTAAGTTATGTTTTATTTGTGATGGGGAGGTCAGAGTTTGAATCTCAGCCAGGTTTCATTAATCCATTACTGTGAAAGGGGAAGACTAAATGTAGTTAAATATACATATTTTTACCATTCTGAGAGTCTAACTCGGGACCCTTAGATTGGAACAGTTCAATTTTTTTTAGAACGAACCTTATATGACAACTAGAAACATCGATAGTTCTAGATTCATGTATTCATATGTCACATCTTGGGATCTATAGCTGTTTTTCTATTTCCAATAACTATTAAATAACACTAATAATACAAGATTCAAATAGCCAAAGTTATTATTTATACTTTTAGTGAGGATTACTCCATCTAGATATCACATTCCGAAAATTGAAAAATGACACCTGGACACGGGAATCGAACCCGGGTTTGATTCCTATGTCCAGGTTTCATTATTCAATTTTCAGATTAATAGTATAGTAAAGTTTTTTTAAATGTTGAACTCAAAAAATATGTTTTTATTTTATGAAAGACCCGTTCTATAAAAATGTGACTGTAGACAAACTCGACACTAATTGAGTAGAAGAGTAAGGGCCAGTTTCATAGTCAGACTTAGCACACCCAAAGTGCGAGCCGATACTAAATACAAGACGTCACCAACCTAAACTCGAATGGAATGGGCCAGTTTCATATGCAAAACTGGCCGATTCCATTTTGGTCTAGGTAGGTGACGTCGTGTATTTAGTAGTGACTCGCACTTTAGGCGTTCTAAGTCTGACTATGAAACTGGCCCTAAAATTCTAAATTTAAATTTATGTCCTCAATTGAGTATATTCCCCTTCCTCTCTTATTCATAACTTTATACACACTTACCTACCATACAATACTTTATAACAACATACATTTAAATGTAAGCTGGACATTTATTCAACTAGGCCTATTCCAAGAAGTCTCCACTTTCCCTGGACCCGTCTATACGTCTCACCCCTGATTTGATAGCAGGCTGTAGTTGAATGCTGGTTGTTAATCAGTCCGTGGACCCAAGTTGTGGTGCTGACTGCTGCTCTGATCGAATGGGGAAACGGGGAGAACATTTGACTACCAGATGAAGCGACACTAAACACCGCGCGTGTGACACGTGGGATGGGGGACACGCCCCTTCAATCACGGCACACATCAACACCCCTCCTTCCGTTCCTTTCCCCTTGGGAGATGAGGGGCTAAGCCCTTTGGGGCCTCCAGGGTGTCGACGTTGCACCATCAAGGAGGGTAAAGAACGCAAACTCAGGACAAGTCAAACTCATTTAATCACTTTTTGTTTTATGTTTCCTCCCCTGATAGGATATTCAAAGCCTATTTATATCCGCTTATGTAGTAAACAAATATACTAATCATATAAACTTTAAATGTATTTGTATATATTTGTCATAATCCATTCACAGTCGATGGCGTGCCGTAGATTGTTGTCAGGGTAGGTAAAGTTGTTTTAAACTGTACTTGGGAATGTTCTAAACACCAATTAGAACAATCACCGGTGAGGAATTAATGGGAATACATTTCAATGTGAGCGTGAAGGTGTATAAAGCAGATTCTATGTATAATTGGTCAAATGGGGAGCGAGTGGGTGATAACAGCTCACAGAAACAGTTTTATCAAGCTGTGATTACTCTAGCAACACTTTATGACGTGGCATTGTTAACAGTAGCTTTTGACCTTTTCCTGTCAGTTTATAATAACATGACCTTTATCGATATGATTTATATATAAATATTTTGTTGTCACGTTTGATAGTTAGATCAGTTGACTTAAGTTTTTTTTTCTAAATGACAAAACTTGTTTGTGAGGTGAAGGTATACATAACGGTATTCACTAATAGTTTAACTGTCGGGAGATACCAATCAACCGGCTATAGAAACACTATGTTGCAAAACAGAATGTGGCTGTAGGTCCTTATCTACATGCCGCACTGCAAGGATTGTGTACAGTTTATGATCTAATTTATAATGATTGTTATTGCAGTTTCTTTGATAAGGGCATTGCTAAGCAATTCTCTTTAAGGTGTTAAAGAAGGGAACGCATGCTATAAAGTCCATATTTTTTTCAGTTTGTTTTAACAAAAAAGACCAAACTTTTTTTCTAAAATAATTTAAATACAGCTTCAGCAGTTTTATTTGATACATATAAATTCAACGGTTATTTTATTTTTGTATGTTCACAGTGATATTTGAACATAACTTTTTAAATGGAAATTCTGTCCAAATAATTACGTGATACCATGACATATTTCAGAACTGTTGATATTACTTAAAATAGACAATTAGACCAACCGCATCTATTGAAGCAATATTTGATTTATTTTGTAAAAAAAAAAGAGAGAAGTTTTTCTGTCGTAAAACCTGTAAAAATATATACCTTAAAACAGCGTTCCCTTTCACATAATCTTAATTGTAAACTACTGTTGGACAGATGACGTGGAGTACTAAAGATGAATTGTCTGTTTGGAATCGCTCTGATAGATCAAATAGCATTGTACGATTTCCAGACAATAGATCTTGAGGTTATTCACTGGTCACTGAGTGTTAAAGGTCCACAATTTTATATGATTTGGACAAATATATATTAATTAAATCAATATAATACAAAAACCAATCAATAAAGAAATTAATTTTAGTTACAGATACTAAACAATAACAATTTATAAGTCTAAACTATGTAAATATTATTATTTCTTATCAAATACAATATATTATATACAATATGATTATGGTAATTGAAAATTTCCCATGTTTTGTTTGTATAAAAAAGAAAAACTTGTTTTTAAATAAAAAGTATATTATGATAAAGAAGAGAACATGAGTCTATGTGCACGCACATATATAAATAATAATTAATTATAATTAATTCGTGTATATATGGTGTTACGGATTTTTATAATTCTTTATTTCCCTCTGTTACTACTTTGCTTAGCTTACCACCAAAGTTTTATTAAAATTTGGAGTAGCCGTTTATACTTAGCAAGATAATACGTATTATTTCTCATTATATTTTTTATAAATAGTATTTTTTAGGTATTTTAACTTAAACTTTATGATCCAAATGATTATATCAGCACACGAGAATTTCTATGAGCGAGAGAGAAAGGGCTGTACCAATTTTGTCTGGAAAGGTATTTTTATGTACCTTCCATGGTTATTTTACATGCCACAATTGACATGAGACCAACGCATTCACTTTCCCTCTGAAAGAAAATTTGCTACGGATTTTTATAGCACATGAAAAATCTGTCAACTCTGTATAGGTTTGAACCCACGAGCATTGGGTCCTGAGGCTAGCACTTTGCCCCGAGACTAACCTGGAAAACTTATACTTAGTTGCAAGGGTTACATTGGTTAAGTCATGTACACACACCTAAAAGGGATTCACATTTGATGATGTTTCTACGTGCATTGAAGCATCTAGTTTCTAAACACTATTGATACTAATCGGTAATAAATAACTATATATCTGTATATATATTTATTGCGATATTGGTACATGATATCCAAACTCTATAAAGTTATAAACTTTTTGGTTAAACTGACATTTTAATGAAGGGACGTACAAGTCGGTCCTGGATTTGTCGGCCTTTGAGCGATAGAAACTGTGGGCATCTGCGCCTCCATCTTCCGTCAAGCTGTGCTAACCACCACCCGGTCTACTATAACCTCGATTTATGTTGCCCGCACGACACCATCACATTCGCTCGCTAGACTTGGGCGACCGATACAAAGTAAGGCACGAATAGCACGACAGTGAAATAAATGCTAGGATTAGGAACTATTGCGCATATTGAGATAATGTGATTCTAGAAATAAAACTAAAGTTCTCAATTTTTTTTCGCTGCCCGACGATCGGAAAAGCTGGTAGCTGAGCGAATGGACCCTGGGTTTGATCTTTGGTAGTAAATAAATGAATGCATTTTTTGTTTGTGTTTGTTTATTTTTATTGGAATATAGTTCCCAGCTTTAATTCAAGTTTATTTCACTACACTAGACTAAGATTAATAGTCGTGAGCTAAGATATTTTATTCAAATTTATATGTTAAATTTGCAATGAACCATTAGTTGTTTTTTCCTGTGGGGACAGGGTTTTGATACCCATTAGACACGTCCGTTGTATGAGTTATAAATGTATAATTTAAATTAGATGAGATACACCCGAATTTGCACTAAGAAAATGTAGAAAACCTTTTAGGAAAAAACATCTTTAGTACACGCATTCCGGATTCAAAACCCAACCTTCCCTCCACCGTAAAACCAGGATACATGAAGTTAGGTTGGTGTGGCTGACCATGAAATAAATGGTTAAATACAACCAAATATGTATTTTTCTTATTCATCCTATTTAGTCATCAACCATTTCAACCTAATTATAAAAAACCCAAAATAAACCCACAAAAAAAACTTATTTCAAATTAAACTTGTAAAAGATGCGTTTCGCTATTTATTTAAGGGTTTATTGGTGGTGAGACTCTAGGGTATATAGATTATTTGGGTATTATGAGGTCGTGACCTGGTGGTCTAGGGGTAAGGGGTCGGACTTCTGTGCTGGGTTCCGGGGTTCAATCTTAGGTCCTGGCACAGATTTATCTGATTACCAAACCCTTCCTTCACCTCTGAAAACACATCTTGTGAATGCGGGGAATGCCAGGCCTCCACCGTGGTTCGGATTCCACGTTAAACTGTAGGTCCTTCATTTCATCTGACAATCACCCTAATATTAAACATTATCGTAAGTGCGTATAACCCGAACGGGTAGTAAGACGCGGTGCTAATAATAATAATAGTATTATGAGGTCTACTCAAAAAATTATGTAGATAGGATGAAGAAACCATCTTCAGCGCATCCAGTAGTAATTTAAATCCCTACCTACCCGAATTGGTGGATAAGTATGGGTACGGACTGTCAGTCTTGTATGGTTTGTTTGTCAATAATGGGAATGTAAACGTTTGAATCCCGGATGGGCACATTGAAAGTTATTTTTCTTGAATTGTTTTCCACCCTCATCCCACAAAAATTCGAGCATATGCCCTCCAAAGTTTTGCCTGGATCATTCTTATCCTATAAATGTTATTAAATGCAGATAATGCGAACGGTTAGTAAGACGTGATGAAAAATAAACACAACCTACCTTCCTGCAATTGGTGACTAAGTGAAATAAGAATCAAATGCCTTGAACTGCGCAGCCACTACTGCATTTAAGATTTTAATTAAGTCACTTAATTATTGCATGTCTAATCTGACAGGAAACCTGTTTATAATAGATCAAAAACTTGTAAAATGTTATAAAAT
Source organism: Timema shepardi (assembly GCA_902151425.1). Taxonomy (NCBI): domain Eukaryota; kingdom Metazoa; phylum Arthropoda; class Insecta; order Phasmatodea; family Timematidae; genus Timema; species Timema shepardi. The sequence goes on along the minus strand of CABFVX010001298.1, from coordinate 40,942 downwards.
AAGTCATTAAACTAAATCAGCCTACATTATTTCTAAGGAAACTTGATGTAAAAATCAAGTTAGATATTATATCACTTTCCCCATAAAATAATTAGGGATACGACACAATCGCACACAATCACTTTTATTTTCTAAAAAACAAGAACACGTTCATACATGAATTTCCCTTAAATGACGTTTTCTTTAATAAAAATTGCATAGTATCATTTATCATATAAAAATCTTCCAAACATACAATTAAACAAAATATTCGAAAACATTAAAAAAAATCGAGTTTAAAAAATCGATTATTATTATTATTATCATTATTAGTACCGTGTCTTGCTAACCGTTCGGGTTATACGCACTTACGCTAATGTGTAATGGTAAGTTGATTGTGAGATGAAATGGAGGACCTACAGTTTAACGTGGAACTAAACCACGGTTGAGACCTGGCCTGCCACACATTCACAAGTTGTGATTAATACACGTCTTGTCAGAGGTGAAGGAAGGGTTTGAGAATCAGATAAATATTTGCCGAGACCGAGGATTGAACCCCGGACACCCAGCACAGAAGTCTGATACCTTACCCATAGACCGCCAGGTCACCCAAAACAACTAGTTAAACTTAACTCAATTTTAAAGCTAGAACTAAAATCACAATTTTCCCTCGATGCATGACTATATAAAGTATTTAAATATAACGTATGAAAGAAATAGGGGCCTACATTAAATGGTTTCGGCTCTCACCCCCAGATGCTGACATACGTTGCTGTAAAACATTATAATTTTTACTATTACTTTGGGGGATCACATACAACGTTAAGATCCATCATAATCTTGAAGTGTAAAGTGTAATCGGTTACAATATTCCTTATGAAAGAGCATAAAACTAATATTAATAAAGTAATGCTTGGTTCGCTTTCTATCCATGACAAATTTGAAATGGGAGTTTGGATTTAAGCCCAGACCCACTACTCACTATACCACAATGTGTTCTTTTTAACCTCCTCCCAGGAAAATGTTGATTAACTTGCTTATCACTTAACCTGCTTAGGTGGTCGGATGGTCCAAGGCGTCACTCTCGCGTTAGACTATACTGCCGATGACAGTGAAAACTGGTTTCGAATCCCGGTCAGGTATAATAAGGGTGATTTTTCCAAAATGGTTTTCCCCTCTCCTTCCAAACAAATGCGATTACACTTCCTCTACATTCAAACTTCCTTATCCATAACTTATTAGCGTAATTATTTCATAAACGTACAACCTGAAAAGATGTATCACTTAGATTTCTAACTATTTCCATAAAATATTGCGACACGCACGAGGGTGCATGTGGACAAAGGCGTCAGTATCGTATAGTTTGGTCTGTTGGTAACGTAGATGTTTGGGTTCAATCCCCTGTCGGGAAAAAAAGTCTTTCTCCAAGAATGTCCTTAAAATTAAGTTTCTTTGTGCTGTATCCTTAATTTGTAATTAATAGCACAACTCCACGGCTCAGTTGGTAGTGCGTTTTTATTCTCAGCATAATTGAGAAAATATTATGTGCTGATGTAATCAATCTTTTTTTTTTGTTAGTACCGCGTCTTACTACCTGTTCAGGCTTTGCGCAAATGTACTAATTACGCTGATATCCTAGGGATGAGGGAGGCTGAATATAGGTTAAATTTACCGGCATTTGTGTGAAGGGAGGCTGGAAAACCATTATGAAAAAGTCCGTCCTCGGGACACCCGATGGATCGAGCCACGATCTCCCTATCGTCGGAAGTACAATCTATTTCAATTATGGGTGACCTGGTGGCCTAAGGGTAAGGTTTCATTCTTCTGTGACGAGGGTCCGGGGTTCAACTCTCATTCCCGGCACAGATTTATCTGATGGCCAAACCCTTCCTTCACCTCTAACAAGACACGTATTAATCACAAATTGTGAATGTATGGAATGCCGGACCTCCACCGTGGTTCGGATCCCACGTTAAACTTTAGTTCCTCCATTTCATCTCACAATCACCCTACCATTACACATCAGCGTAAGTGCGTGTAACCCGAATGGGTAGTAAGACGTGGTGCTAATAATATTATTTCAATAAATCAATTAAATACTACAAGATATAAATAATTTTTTATGTAGCCTAAGTTGTGATAGTATGCGTAGTGCGAAGGAAATTGAGGTACAAGGGTTGTTGGGATCCTAAGTTCTGTCCTAGGCACTAATAGGGTGAGAATATATATTTTTTAATATGTTGAATATGATAGTAAAAACATCTTGCAGTTGGTACGTTACTGTCCCAAATTGGTTGTTCTCGTCTTCTATTGAGCAAGTTATTGGCAGCCTTCTTACAACCCTGCAGAGAAGACTAACCCCACCTTACATCCTACACATATCTAATATATTCTACTACGTTACAAGCTTGATGTGGCTGACTTGATTCATGCGCGCGGCGCCCCTACAAGAGAAGATGAGCGTAATTTTCGTCACGTCGCCGCTGCCGATACGACGCCTCGTATGGCTGCCAACGCTCGACGACGCCCTATTACAGCGGGGAGAAAATTGATCCGAGACGACGCTACATCCTCCCCCGTTCCCCTTCCTCCTCCTGAAGTCGTATAGACACATCTAGCTACATCTTATATCCTCACACTGGTTGTAAGAGAGGGGGAAGAGGATATTTTATAGCCTACAGCCCCTCGAGTGTGAAGAGTACTGTAGTTTGGTGAAGTTTAAATGACGTCACCATGGTGTGTTTCACAATGTTCTGAGATGAGTTTGGCAGCTGTGAATAGTTAATAATCTTGTTAACTCTTCTCTTGCTTGTAGTGGAACATGTTATAATAAGGTAGTATTATACTGTGATATTGTACAGCGATGTGGGAAAATCTAGGGCCAGGGCTGGTGAACCTATGGCACGCAAGAAGGTTTTATAGGCGTGAGGTATTCACTGCTAAACAAAGTATTACCCTCCTCCCACGCCCTTCTGTTTCTACGATAACAACAAGAAAATTAAATAATTATCTTAATTTATATTTATTCATAACTAATTACAGGTCCTTTATTATTGTTACGAGGTCATTAATTTTGTCTCTTGTGAAATAAGTATTAGTTATTAGATTTGGAACGCGGCTTCACTTGCATTTAAGTAGGGTGAATTAATATTTTGTTTACCAGCGAATCATCTGAACTATCAAAAACACAATTTAAGGCATGTATGAGGCGAGGGAAATTCTTTGATGTCGATGACGCCACTCATCAATGACTGAATACCTTTAATAAGCTACCAAAACAAATTGCTTATATTTTTGCAATCCTTGCATCAAGGATTTGCTCGCTCACGTGGGCTCTTTTGCAATGAAAATCTAAATATCTAAAAAATGCAAACTAGATAACCTAATTTATATGAAAATCAAGAAACAGCTTAAAAAGTACCTAAATTAAAGCTTCAAATGCAAGCACACTAAGTGGCTTTCTTTTACATGTCAGTAATTTTTACAATGAACACCAAAATAAATAGTTTAGATTTAATATTTAAGACATAAAACTACATACATTCAATTCACACGTAAAAAAAAGCCGGGAAATATAGCTAAATTTAATACTTAAATGCAGTCTTACGTGGAGGCATTGTCGCAGTGGACACCAAAATAAATAGTTTGCAATTGATATCTTAGGAACAAAAATACAGTAAATTGAAAGAACCACTCTACAGGCCTTGTCACACCCAACAAAACGGTGATTTTGGTTGCAGTAAGAAATAATATTATTCGCAGTGCTAACGCATTCAACATAGCCGACAACTTTAAATACTAGAAAATAATTAAACCAACTTGAGACCAGTGCTTTTTGCACATACGACGATTTCCGAATAAACACGAATTCCCCTCTCCAGTTGGTTGAATCAAGTGCTATGATTTATACCCGTGCCAAGCAGCCCCAACGTATGATTACTGCTTACGCCCGGTTTATTTCGTCTATGGTTCACTCGGTGAAAATATAGCGTGAGATAGCTGTTCCCAGAAAAATGTGGAGTCCAACAAAAAATTATTCCGTAGATATCAAATAAGTACGTTTTGAGTTCACTGGCATTAAACATACAAACATACAGACATTAAAAAAAAAGATATGGTCTTATCTTGTATGCTACCTGGAAGAAAAATGGAAATACTACAAAAATACCAGCTCGTAATATTTTTATAAGAAGTGCCTATTAAATAACTGAAACCCATACCCTTAGGAATTATTTAAATGTTGTCACTGGTGCTGTGATTCATGTGTACCTCCTTTGGAATATTAGCAACTTACAAAGTGTGAGAGGGTAAGTGGCTTTAATCTTGGATAATTTATTAATTGGATCAGGCTCGTCCTTTTGCATTAATTGTTTTAGCTTTAGATAAATTTGGTTTTCTTTCATTAGACACCACCTAGTTCTAGTGTTAGGAATTCCTGGCTACAGATACAGATATCCTGGGTTCAATATCTGGTGCTTACCAATTTTCTATGAAGCAGTGGGTACTGGAATGGGGTCAACTCAGCTTTATGGTGACAAATGAGAAGCTACCTGAACTAAAAAGTATCATCCCCGGTCTAGAAAACTGAGATTAACGGCCGGAGGGTTCGTTGTGCTGACCACATGACACCTTCTATCTTCTGTATGTTGGCATGATCTTTGCCAACAAGCGGCAGCCGCTTGGTCAGTATAGCTCAATGATGGGTTGATGTCATGAAGTTTTTTTCTTTATTTCATTAGACCTATTTTTGTATATATTTGAGGCTAATGTCTTGTGTCGACACTAATATTAAAACTAACTTACAAAGTCCAAAGTAAGAACCTGCAACGGTGGGCACGCGTACTAAATATCAAATTCATCTGGTTTGCTTTACTGGTAAGGGGAGGTAGGGGTTAGACTACAGGCCAGGTGTACCGAGTTATTTTCATCCCTCCTCTGTTTCTCGCTATCCCTCTACGTAGATTTGGGTACCTTTCCTTTAAAGTCTATATTTTTCATTTTTACTCATTGATTGTAATTCAAAGGCGGATAGCCAGGAATAACAGCAATAAATTGTGCAAACAAAGGGGTCAATCCCTCTACAGTAGGCTCGTTTCTTCTACGTCGAGTGATAGTGCGCGCGCACAGAGAGATGTTATTATTTCCCCGCACAGGGTATAGGATAAAGAAGACCATCTTGGCTACGTACTCTTTATCTTTTGTAAAATTTCTAGCTAGCGGTCATGAGCCATACGTCATATTCCCAGCAATGACAGGTGACGGTAACGTCTTGTTACGCTTGTCACTTGTCTGTCTGGCCTCCAAGAACCTTGTTGCGCGGAGCGGCCATGTTTTATTCATGCTGACGCTCGCCAGTGCGCAGCGTCACGACGTGAATAAGTTGCTGCCTGGTGCTAAGAGCCTCGCTTTCCCAAGTAAAAAAAAAGAGTTATTTAACGTGCCCTTTATGTACATAATTATATTAACAAATGCCTTACAAACTAACTTTATTCTAAAACAGACGAAACACCCAGTCTCCCAGTCGTTAATTCCTCCCTATGAAAGGTAAATCCCAAATTTTACCAGAAGTACATTTTTTAATCAGACTGGTAATAGAACACGGTGCCCTTAGCAGACGTGCTACCAACCGATTGGGCTGGTTCCATGGTCAGTTTAGGTAAGGATTGCGTTGTTAAAGGATGGAAGGAAACGTGAGAAAAATAGTGTGTTTTTTTTCAGTTTTTATGGAAAACAATTTTTTTTGCCAAAATAAATAAAATATTGCTCCAGTGCAAAAATATAATTTAATTTTCTTCACGTGGTGACCTCAATTTTGGTTGAATATCTGTCACAGGTGTTCTGTAATTTAATGAAAACTTTTTCTCTTCATTTAAAAAGTTTGTTAGATAATGCCACCACGCTCATTACAGATATTTAGGAACTGTTGATATCAAAACGGGAAGCAAATTAAATTCTATGTTTGTACTGGAGCAATATTTTATTTATTTTCGCCAAAAAAAGTTTTGCAATAAAAACTGCAAAACCACTGGCTCTCTTCCATCCCACCTTAATGAATTGTTTGTTTGTTTTGCACTCAATTTGTGGCCATGGTAAATTTTGTGTCACATATTTTATATATTTTAATTTACTAACTATTGTAGTTGTTTTGTGATTGCCATAGCTAGTATGACGAAAAAAAAAATGGGTAGCCGGATGTTGAACGATATAATTTGATATAATTTTGGTGCTGTTTAACCGTGAGATGAACATGTAAAACAATTAGTATATAACAAAATACATTAATTGCTCGATTCAGGGATCACCTTAAGCTTCATAGCCTGTAGCACAACAACGGAAAGAGATCTGGCTGAAGCGTGACCCTCCCCTCCTCCAAAACCACACATAATTTCAATCAAATTTAAATTATAATAACGTAAATACATGTAACACGACCTGTCTAAAGTCTATTCTAAATTTGACCACCAGACTTAATACTTTCTATTTAAAAGGTATACCGATAAATACATTAAAAGTACCCCAAACTATTTTTATTATTATTTTTAGTACCGCATCTTACTACCCGTTCGGGTTGTATGCACTTACGCTAAAGTGTAATGGTATGTTATTGTGAGATGAAATGGAGGACTTACAGTTTAACGTGGAATCCGAACCACGGTGGAGGCCTGACTATTCCCCACATTCACAAGTTGTGATTAATACACGTCTTGTCAGAGGTGAAGGAAGGGTTTGGCAATCAGATAAATCTGTGCTGGGACCGAGGATTGAACCCCGGCTGCCAGAAAAGAAGTTTGACACCTTACCCCTAGACCACCAGGTCACCGGTGCCATTAAAACTCCCAATCGGAAAAATGTACAGAAATAATAGCTTCGATATAATTTATGTCCTCCCTCCAAAATAACATTTCTGAAAACGCCACTGTTCTTAGCTTATCGGATTTATTAGACTATTCACGTGTCCAATCCTGCTATGAGTGGCGGTTCCAGAAGAGAGCTTTAGGAGGTATGGTTGGAAGAGTTTTAAACTTCGGCAAAGAACACGAGTTTTTTTCTCAAATTATTGCTCACTGTTCTCTAGGCAATGATACATTTTCTCTAAACATCTACCTTACTAGGCATTATCATTTTAGTATAAAACACCCTTATTGTGATTAGAAAAAAAGATTTTTCTGTTTAAAGTTCAAAAACTAAACTTTGAAAGTTTAACACTATCAAGACTGTTTGTTTTAAATATTGAAAAATAAATATTCTAACTATATTGCAAAGGCAACACATAAAATAATGCATCTTTGATGAAATGTAACTTTTATTAATTATTACTATTACAGCTTATTGTCTATAAAACATAGCTAAAAAATCGCATCTGTTGTTTGCATACAATGGTACATCACTATAGTTCTCAAATTGTAAATGTGGGAGAACCAGGAAAATATAGTGTATTTTGTATGTTTGGGAAAAAACAGGGGAAAATATGGAATTTAACATAAAAATTAATAAATCACTAGAATATGTGTGAATCAATAAACAGGAACTTTTAAATAATAGCCTTTTACATGTAATAAAGAACTATTAATAAATAAGCATGCCTTTTTGAATACATGTATTATCCCCTCTTATTTTATCTCTGAAACATTGAGTTGTGTAACAAATGCATACATTTCCCATCAAGGTTAAATAATGATGTTCTAAACGCCATTAGAAGTATTTTATAAAAATGGAACTACATTTCTCGGTACTACTCAATAAAGCGTTTGGAAAAATGAAAATTATGTCCGTAAAACCTAGAAAGCATAAAGAATTTTTTACTAAGAAAATAGTGGCACACCTGTATCACTTAATGATTATTTTTACTTTCTCTTGAACCTTCAGAGAGAGAGAGAAGTTTTGTGTCCGTCAAAAAACTCAAACTCAGAGATTTTGATAAATGTCGAAGTTTCGTGACTCTTGAAACAGAAAAAGTGGTTTTCACGATGCCGTCTGTCTTTTTAGTCTGTATCATCGCATATACCCAAAACCATTTTACCACTCAGGCTAAGACTTTCTATCTAAGGTTTTCATGAGGGGGTTCCCCTAAGGAACTTTTTGGAAATATATAGCCAACCCTAAAATTAAGTGTAGTTTACTGAACGGCAAATAGAGAAATAATCAATTTAATCAAATTGGCTACAACGATTTTATTAAATTTTGTATCTAGGCCAAACTAATTAACATTCCAAACAAAATGGCAACACTAATTTTCTTACTAAAACTATTTTGAGAGTACTTTATATAAGCAAAAAATGTCAATTTTGATCATATCTTGACGACTATTTGGGCTACGAAATAACTTATCTGTAAATATGTAGTACTATTAATAATCTTTTACTTGAAATATATTTAAAAAAAAACAATAGTTTTTGAGCTATAACAAAAAATTTTTTAGTTGGGTCTTTGACCGTTGAAATTGATTGTTATATTCTTTGGTGGCCAGAGATGTTCCTATTTTCTCACTCGTTTTGTAAAATTGTATATTATTTCATTTATGATCTTTGGTGGAGTGTTTCTGCAACAGTGTATATTATTTTTGTTTCACAAATTTTACAAACTTTTTAGTAAATGTTTCTATCTTAATATAAAATAAAGAGAAAGTCTGTGCAGTGCACAGTAAAATTATTATTTTTTGTCTTTGTGAATGAAAGATGTTTGTTAGACGTACTTAGCCACGACCTTCTTTAGTTACAGGCCAGTGTGTTAAATGGGGCTACTCCGCTTGTAGTGACGTCATGAGGCCTCGCAATCTGCAGGTTCTTATGGAAAATTGTGTGAATATTTACAATGTTCTTCATTTAAAAACTAATGAGTCACTTTGTACGATACCGACAGTTAATCTAAACATGTTTTATGTGTACAAATACACTTCAGAGGTTGAAAAATACAACACATAAACATGTAAATAATAATTTTAAAATAAATTGGCTGGGTAAGGATTATGTACCGTTCACAAATATGATTAGAATATTAGGATGAAAATTATAAAAGGCACTGACTTGAAGCCTAGAAAGAGCATTGATTCATTGTTGTGCTAATCCAAAGGTCCCGGATTCAATGCCCATGTCCAGGTGTCTTCTTTATCATGTAACGATATTTCTCCCAAAATATTGATACAAATGCCCGGCCGGCTACAGGATGAGTTGCGGGTGGAATGGAGTTAATAATTAACGAGGTGTAGTGAAAGTACAAAACTGAAGTACACGAAACGTCCATGGGCGGAACCTGACGCAATGTGCGCCACTTGATTTTATCTAGTTTGGCAACCAAGACCCATTTAACCTAAAATAGAGTTAAACTAAAGAGTTGGCCTCCAGTTACGGTGACCGCAAGAGAAATTCAATGAATTCCCTACAACTCGTTAGTTCCCTTATGATGTATCCAAAATTAAAAATGAAATGTCAAATGCACTGTGAATTACTTTAAAATTGTAATATAAATGTGACCTTGGTTAGAAAGTTTCACAAAATGGTTTACATAAGTGAAATTTTGTAGGCACATAAGAATGATTGAAAACAGGAGGGGGGGGGGGGAGATTTGTTTGACAAAAAATATATTAAGTGTAGGTTAAGCTATAGTTAAACAATGGTAAAAACCTCTTAAATCGAATTTAAGGGAATGACAGAAACCAAATTAGGTACAATTTATAAATCAAAAGCATCAACTAAACTTTCTAATTCCTGAATATGCCTAAGCAACATCAAAACTATCAACTAAACTTTCTAATTCCTGAATATGCCTAAGCAACATCAAGAGTATCAACTAAACTCTTTAACTCCTGAATAGGCTTAAGCAATATCATAAGTACACCACAGAGGAGTATTTACTTATCTAGACACACATGCATATATATATATATATATATATATATAGGCCCTCCAGTAAATTTCTTGAACACAAAAAAAACACTACATAGAGCACAAGCTTAGGCACGAACTCAGGATTCATACCGCACTTCTCGCTGAGATGGTTGAGCAGTCAATTATTAAATTACATAGGTTGAGGGTCCAAGCTAGTCATTAGTAAAGCCAATTATGGCCTAAGATAAATCTTAAGATTCCAAATTGGTGAGAAATATATCCTTATGGATATATTCACATAAATAAAGGGCAGGTCTATATTGTAACTGCCACTGCAACTTGCGTGGCTTTACCCAGTTTGGCTGCTCGTGAGACTGTGTGAGGACCCAGAATCTCCTCCCACAGGATCATTATAACCACCAAACTCCTACATGTTGTAACGTTTAAAAGAGATAGCCTTATATATTAATGTTTGTACGCCACCATTTGGGTGACATTTGATATAACGATTGAATTGTATCCAAGTTTGCTGTTCTATATTATAATAATTAAAAAGGGATGATGTCTTATTTTATAAATTAAAAGTTCTGGTGTCTTATAGTTTTTTTTATTTTAAGTAGATAAACAGTTTTTTGCTATATATTTCACACGTTGTAGATTTTAATAAAAGCCCGACTATTACGTTATATGCATGATAATTCCCGACATGTGAAATTTAGAACACAGATCAAGATGTCATAGACTCCAACTACAAGGCTCCTCGTCAGAAAGAAAAGTGAAGAGATGCGTACCCTGAAGGGGTAAATCAAGCAAAATTTCCTTCTCGAAGCTTCCTAAAAAATTTTTTGGTCATCCAGGTGCGTTTCTGTCCACATCATTACAATGTCCTTCTGGACGAAATGTTTGGGAACCGGATAAGAGTCTCATCCACGTAGCCCGAGTGGGAAGACCACTAAAGACCCTAAGTCAGACCCCTAATAATTAATAGCCCAAAGGCTGTGTTTCGATAGTGAGTATAACAACTGCAAACAATCGTAATATTATCTAACAGTAGGAACAACACACTGAATAAAAAATTCCAGGGGGACAAGTGGGGATATATAGTGTAAACAGTTAGAAGTAGACCCATGGTTTCTGCACTAATCCAAATAATAAAATAAATTTATAATATGTTTATACTGACATTAATGTAAGACTTAATTGTAATTTAATATTTTTTAAAAACATAAGACTATATTTTATATAGGTCTTAATTTCACATTGAAATGCCTTATGATAAAATAAATCTCTCTTTGCCTCAACCTAGTTTTAATCACGAAAATAACGTAAGAATTGACATGACAGCCCAGCGAGAACAAAATGTGAAAATAGATCGAAGTGCTTTCACTGTTGTCCATTCTCTACTCAGAATTGATACGTCATAAGTGTGTTCTGTAACGTCACTTTCAAGAGCTAGAGTAGAAGAGACTCAAGTATTTAAAAAAATTGAGACACGGCCTAAATTAGTCCCTGTAAGTCAAATATTAATAACATATTGTTTACTCAATCCATTCGAAATATGGTTTTCAAAGACCAAAGCAACTGGCAGCCCTCGATGGAGGAGATGGGATACCGAAACAATGGAACGAACGATTGAAGTAATTCGAAATAAGACGATGGGATGGGGAAAAAAACATGAACGGAGCTTAGTGTGCCTAAAATAACATTGATGATGCTTGCAAAGGAGAAGTATGGTGATCCAAAGGAAGAATCTCGAACAAAAATTGGAAGGCCTAAAGCTCTTGGAACCAAACTTGAAAATATGTTACTCGAGTACAGTCTCAAGATGGAAACAACTTTTCTTTGGGTTGATGAGGAGTTATTTGAGAAGGATGGCACTAAGCTTATAAATAAAAAACAATCTTAAACACCCTTTTGAAGATGAAGGTGCAGGACAGAAATGTTTGAAGCTCTTTCTAAGACGACACAAAGAATAGCTACCGGTACGAAAACCAACTGGCACATCGTATACTAGTGTCTAAGGTTTTATCAAAGAGAATGTGTTCAAGTCCCATGAAAACTATGCACAAGAATTGGGAAAGAAGGTAAACATACTTGATAGAATTTGGAACGTTGACGTTGATGAAACAGGCTTTTTTCATTCGTCCAAACCAAAGTTACTCAAATGATTTGACTTTGAGGAAAATGGCAGATTGGCACCATCACCTCAGCTGAGAGAGGCTCCTTAATCACGGTGATAGCTTCCATGAGTGCATCAGGAAACCACATCCCACTACTTGTGTTATTTCCTCGTACAAATATGAGTGTAGCTCTGAAAAGACGGAAGCCTCCTGGAATAATTGTGACTGTTTATCCCTCTGGTTGGGTACAGTCCCACATATTCACCAAATGGTTCGATAACTTCATCCACCGGACAAAGCCATCGAAAGAGGAACCTATGATGATCATCCTGGATGGACATTACAGCCACACTCTGAATATTGAAGTGATAGACATGGCGAGAGAAAACAATGTAACAATAACTTATCTTCCACCTCACTCATACCATAGGATGCAGCTCCTGGACCGTACCTACATGGCTCTTTATAAAACGTACTATATTGAAGATGTTCTAGTTTGGCTTAGAGAGAATCATAGATCTGTCAGCACTTGTGCTGTTATGGAACTGTTTGGAAAAGCTTAAGTCAAGTGCAGATGGCAGATATTGGAATGAATGGATTTCTCTGCACTGGCCTATATCCCGTCAACAGAAACATTTTCCAAGACTCGGATTACATTGCTGCCTCAGAAGAGTTTCACTGCATGAAAGAACCTTACGATGATTCTGTCGAGCCTGAACTGAAAGAAGTTTGTACTTCGACATTGGTCACTCCGCATCACCAAGACACGCCATGCACTTCTGGCTCACCATTAATGCTGAAACAGCCTGATTCTTCAACTCTCTCAGTGAGTACCAAGGTTGGTCCGATACATATCATCCCACTAACTTTCATTCAGAAGAAAACTTCAACAAGAGATCGAAAGGCAACTTCGTCAGCTGTTATAACGTCTTCCCCTTAATAACAAGATCTAATGCAGTCTTTGGAGGAAGAATAAGAAGTTGATCAGATACGAACAGGAAGAAGAAAGTTCAGACAATGAAGACATTTATTTGATAGATAGTGGGGACTCCAATATAGACATTCCACAAGGAGTATTTCAAATCGGGGATGGAGCAGATTGTTTCTTTTGTAGAGAGAAGTTTTCAATGGACTGCAGAAAATGACTGTGGCTTCAGTATGCAATGTGCAGCTTGTGGGCACATGAAGAGTATGCAGGAAATGACCGGGAAATATATGTTTGTGACTTCTGTCGTTAGGGGGCAGCTAACCCGTTTTTTGACTATCACAGTGTTGATTAATTTTTACTTTCTCGCTATCTTACAGGTAGAGAAAGTATTGTGATCGTCAAACAAATCGAAGTCGAGATTTTGATGAATCTTGACGTTTCATGACCCCGCCCCCTCCCCCCCCCCAAATCCGACAAAGCAGTTTTTGAATTTCCGTCTTTCTGTCTATCTGTCTGTACCTCCAACTAGGGCTAAAATTTGGTATCTATGACTTTCATAGGGTTGCCCTGGGGGTATTTTGGAATTGAATATCCAACCCTAAAACTAAGGGTAGTTTACTGAAGGGCAAAAAGAGAAAAAATAGATTTTCTTAAAATCGGCTCTTACGATTTTGATTGAATTTCATTTCTTAACATTTATAAATATTCCAAACAAAATAGCTACTCACAATATTTCGGCAAAATGACTTTAAGGGCTCCGGTTTTATGTGTAGATTCTCATTTTTTTAAATCATATCTCCGAAACTATTTGGGATATGAAACAACTAATTATCATTACACATATGTGGGGCTATTTATAATACAAATATTTTATTTTAAGCCTATTTTTATAATACCAATAACTTTCAAACTATACGTAAATACATATATAGGCCTATTTTGACTTTTCGAAAACTAAAGGTAAAGTTTTTCGACCGTAAAAAAAATCTAGCCTGAAATGTTGATGTATGTCGACGTCTCATGAGCTCCAAATCCTAAAAAGTGGTATTTCCAATGCCGTCTATCTGTGTGTCTTTTTTTAACTTAAAATTAAGAGTAGTTTAATAAAGGGCGAAAAGAGAAAACAATCGTTTTTCTCAAATTCGACTCTAACGATTTTGATTGAAGTTCGTATCAAGGCGTTGATTAAGATTATAAATAATCTGACTATTTTAATTTTCCCTTGAAAATTATTTTTAGGGTACTTTACAGAAGCAGAATCTTCCGTATCTCTGCAGCTATTTGAATTACTAAATAACTTATCATTTTAAAATTGTAGTAATATTAAAAAATAAACTTTTATACGAAATATATTTTTATAAAACCAACAGTTTCTGAGATATTGACATCTATATTAATACAATTTTGTAAGCTTTAGTTGTAAAGAGATACTACTTAAGTTCTCTAATGCCATAGAGTAATTAAATTTAAGTAAGTCTCTAAAAGTTTGTTGTTTTTCCTTAAACCTCTTAGGAGAAATGTTTGTACAACATTAATCCATATTTATTTTAAACTCAATAGTCAATATCTACATTTGATATCGGGAAAAATTTATAAATGAGGAACTTAATAGCAATGCGATGGAATGCATATTTGCAACATCTAATAAAATGTCGAAAATTTTAACAGGAAGTTGAAATGTTAATACGAAGTGTTGACCCTTGTGGACCCAATATTGATCTTTTTTACCGGTCCAAACATACAAATGAGGACATTAATTCTTTAAAAATAAAATTATAACATTTTAAAGCAGGACTCAAAAAATGTTTTACATAAATAGAGTGCAATTTATGCTTGGGTTTAATAGTGTATTTTATTTGGTTTCACATGATATATTACGAGTTTTGAGTAGATATCTCCATTTTTAAACAATATAAGGTAAAAGTTCATGTGGAGTTCCGACCACTTATTATTGTAGTTTTTAGCATACATTTTCATAAGGGTAGCACTCAAATTAATAGTAATTTACTGATGAACAATTTTTTGAAAATGGCTTTAAATATTTGTTTAAATGTGTATCTAGGGAATGTTTGACCTCCTAAATAACACTAAATACTTGGCTTTTCGGTAAACATTCTTTAAAGGGTAGTTTACCTTTGAATTATTTCCTATAATTTGAACTATTTTAAAAATGGCTATAACGATTTGGTTTAAAATGGTTATCTGGGGTGTATTTGACATAACATATAAAATCGTATAGTCTTAGGTGAAGGATGCTGGGATAGACTTGGTCAAAGGGTAGTTTACTGACAACTATTGAATATTTAAATGAATGGAGGTTCTGATTTAGCTCAAACTATATATCTGTAAAGTATTTACAGCATATATATATGGT
The DNA here is from genome assembly GCA_902151425.1 of Timema shepardi. NCBI lineage: Eukaryota > Metazoa > Arthropoda > Insecta > Phasmatodea > Timematidae > Timema > Timema shepardi. Next base: position 25,717 of record CABFVX010001298.1, on the reverse strand, counting down.
TTTATAAAATAATGTAGAATACTTTATAGTATGACTTTTTTTTGTAATGTTTGATTTATAAAAAATGGCTTCAATAATTTTGTTCAAAATTACTATCGGGGACTATTTTACATAATCAATAATAATCTAAGTTTATACCTTAAGTAAATTAATTTAATAATAATTTAATTACAACAAATTATATTGAAATATTTGGAAATTGGCCTTTAAGATTGAGTTTATAATTGGTATCTGGGAATAGTTTCATGATAAATAAAAATACCTTTTAATTTCTACAAATTACAAATAATTTAAGGGTAGCTTACAAATGGTTTCTTTGTGAAAATTTGAAATATGATAAAAACATACTGAACAATTTGGAGTAAAATCGATACTTAAAGATTGTTTACTGTACTTAAAGGGCTAATGTGTTGGTTTTAAGGCAAACTTACTTAAGTGTGGATTACTGAAAACCTATTTAAAAAAATTATTTTCTAATCAATAATTTACAATGTGAGAAAGTTGTGTGATTGTTATCATACAATTTATTTGACAAGGAATTGTGTTATTTATGGTTTAGTATGAATTAGAGAAGTAGTGGTGTGATATATGGAGCTGTTGCACGCGGCTTGTTAATTTGGGAGAGAGTGCAATATGCTCCGTCCCTAAGGGCTCGAGTAACATGGTTAAGGCTTGGAAAATATTTCATTACGAGCGGGGCCCTGTAGTGTTGAGTGGGTAAGGTGAGGGGAGAGGGTAAGGTCAAGTGGGTTCGATGGGGTGCAGAGGCGACACCAAGAATACGCAATCACGGTGAGAAGCTGATGAAGGGGGGTGGTCGGTGGCTGAGAGTGAGATTTCTGGGCCAGGGTCCCGTGTCTGGAATATAACACAAAATACCTTTTTCTATATTTTATAATAATAGCCCATTAAGGTCTGGGGCTTAATACCAATGGGCTGACACCTCATAGCACGAAACCACTGTTACGAGTGTCTTATTGATTCTATTCCTTGAGTAATTACTGTTAAGGTAGAATAAGTATTACTAGTACGTTTGATTATTTAGTTTGTGCAATATACTATTACTTTCCCGGGATCACGATCACTTTAACGTTCACGTAATGTTTACTTAATGTTCAAGTAACGTACCATAACGTAACGGTTCTCCTGGTGTTTTTAAATAGAAGCTATCACGATGTACAGTAGCCCCGTGACTTCTTTGGTGCTGACTGATAGCTCACAGCTGACAGTTGACGGCTTTGAAAAGTCACCAGACCAAATTATGTATCGCTACGCCAAACCATATGATCTACAAAAACATGTGTTTAGCAGCTGTCACTTCTGACAGTCAAAATATAGGTATATACCTAGATGTTGACTGTCAGAAGTCAGCTGTGAGCTGTCAGTCAGCACCAAAGAAGCCAGGGGGCCACTGTAGTTAGCTTTGTGTACATGAAACGATTACTTACCTGCCTATGTTGTCGCATAGTATAGAGTCTAGACCCTAGGTAGTCACTCTCACAATAGAATACACTGCAGATGATAAGGAGATCAGGGTTCTATTATTATTATTATTATTATTATTATTATTATTAGCACCGCGTCTTACTACCCGTTCGGGTTATACGCACTTACGCTAATGTGTAATGTTAGGATGATTATGAGATGAAATGAAGGACCTACAGTTTAACGTGGAATCCGAACCACGGTGGAGACCTGGCATTCCTCAAATTCACAAGATGTCTTGTCAGAGGTGAAGGAAGGGTTTGGTAATCAGATAAATCTTTGCCGGGACCTTGGATTGAACCCCGGCCGCCAGCATAGAAGTCTGACACCTTACCCCTAGACCACCAGGTCACCATCAGGGTTCTAATCCCAGTTGAGTGTACTGAGGGTGGTTATTCCTAAATAGTTTTACACTTTGATAAGATGCAATACACACAAAATAAACTAATATAGACCTATGTGAACCTAATTAACTCTGAATTTATCCCTTCATTAGTTACCAAACAGTGTATAACCCCAACGGGTAGTAGACGCGCTGTTAGAAAAAAACAAAAAAACACAAGAAAAAGTGGATTTTGTCACATTACCAATGAGTAAGACAGCTTTTTATTTATTATTATTATTATTATGATTATTATGTGTTCTTTCTTACGACATATCCGTTCCTTTTGTCAGTGAACTTAGACCTCCAATGGACCCTGTCCTCTGTCTCCTTCAGCTACCAGAATTTTGTTCTCTCCTTCAAGTCATCCAATCTTTGAATCCTCTTTCTTCCTGATCTCCTCTTTTTATAAACCTTTCCTTCTATGACGTCATGCAGAAGACAGTTTCTCCTAAAGCAACAAATAAGAGAGATAATTGATCTTACGAAATATGTGTAAAACAGACATATTTGACTAAACCTGGAGATAATGCTTTTTATTCACGTTATCAGCACATTACGGTTTTGCCACACACCACGTGCCTACACATATGTCATATCCCTTCCTCTAACCCAAAAATCATTTGCTCCATCGCAATTTTATCACACATGGAATGGGTATCTAAATTTATAGCAAACATTTCTATAATTTCTCTTTCCAACCAGGTTTTTCCTCCCCGTCCCCTACATCCTAACCAATTTAATAGACTTTACTATCTGAACGGATACAAATTTTTATTACATTCACCAACAATCAAGCCTCCATACTGCCAGCAGTAGATTTAATTTATGTGTGCACGGGATGAAATTATACTTTTTGACCGGGGTAAAACGGTCCCTCGTCATTTCGGTTGTGTAAAAATCTAGACTTTTTGGGGGGTGGGAAGAGGGGGTAGATAATGTTGAGGTAATATTTTACTCTCTTTTTTTATAGGGTGTTATTTTTCATTTGGTTCATCGGTTTATTTGGAGCTCATATATGTCTGTGATGGTGAAAGAATAAAGGGTTGCTTTTTAAAAGAATGGTTCAGCTTGTTTTAAATTTGACCTTTTTTAAAAAATTCTCATTTTAACACTGGTATTACGATAAAATATATTATTTTTTGATTGCATATCTTTTCCAAAGTATGTATTAATTTTTTTAGAGAAATCTTTCTCGTATAAAACTTAACTATGACGTTTCTTTAAAGCGTTTTCTTAATACATATTAAGAAAACGTGCTATTAAGGACAATTGTGTAAGTGTACATACAGACGCATTCATTCTAAATGTATTATGTTGCTTCAAAGAAACGCCATAGTTAATTTTAATATGAGAAAGATATATACTTGTATATATAAACGTAACAGGACAAACGTCATCTAATGCTTAGTTTCTGAGATAGGTGCTATCGGAAGTAGGACGTGGAAGGACCGTTTTGTATCATCCTCGGTCACCTGTCCATTAAATTTATTTCCATGGAGACACTTTATGTGTACGTGGGTCCTACCCCTAACATATTGACTACTTTGTATAGAAACCGCACGCTGCTTTTAACAACTATCGATGCCGGTATTTTGAGGCGTGCGTAATGCGACGCAATGCTGCCTGTCTTGTGGCTATTCAGTAATCACATTCCGTCGTCTTTCCTAACACGTGACCAACGTCAGTGGACACGGTTTAATTCTAAGCTCCTTTAGTTTGGTTTGCTGGTGATGGCGTGGTAAAATTTTGCAAATGGTCTGGGTTTAGTGAGTGTAGTTTTTACTAGATTGTTTCCTCTCTATCTCTACATATCCTATAAATTCCATCTTCCTTATACCCTTTCTATAGCATAATGAATATATAGGAATATAAATGAGTATATATTAAACGGGTAGTCAGACGTGGAGGAAAAACAACCTTCACACGTTCGATTTCTTTCCATAATCTTTCGACAGAAACAATTAACTAAACAGTAATTTTAAGGCTATACAAACCCTCACTGTTGGTAATATGAGCTAACCTCTTAGGAATCAGTCTCGCAATATAAGTAATTGCTGGTAGCAGGGAGGTCAAGGCTTGAATCACTGCCGGCTGCACCAAGGGTAGTTTTTCACGGCTAGTTTATCACGGTAGTTTTTGCTCCTCCTCTTCTCACTAATACGGGTGTACATATCATAATAGACCTTTCCCATCCCTTTACTTTAGATTAAACCGTTAAGATTTCCAGCTGGTACCATTGGTATTTTTCCCAAAAAGGAAATTATCCCAAAGGTCACCAGGGTTTGGCTAGTTGGGCCTAAATTAAGTTTATGATCATTCATAGATACACACTTTCCTAATCACTATAATCACATCACCTAATTGCGACGTGTAGACAACCTCCTATGGTGTACTCTGGTCAAAGTTCTGTTCCACCAGAGAGGCTAAAAGTCTACACACACACACACACACACACACACACAGGCGACCACACTAGAAACTATATCTCTCCCGGTCAAGGATGCCATTCGATAAAAAAAATAGTTAGTGACTCCAGTATTTAACGTAAACGTATTAAATAAAGCCAGAACGTAACATTTCTCAACCTCTCTGAAACTGTAGTTTGGATTGAGTCAATAACTCTTTCTCCAGTACCTTCCATCTTGGGCCATCACCTGCCCCACCCTCCACTCCTCCCTTGCTTGTTAGCTACCGTAAAGCACTGCCGTGAGCCACCTACCCATAATGCCTCGCGCCACGCCATCCATCTTGATTAGGAGGCACTCCGGAGCTGGGGCAGGGACTCTGCAAGATTTGGGGACTACGCCCTTAATTAGACCAGAAGATGTGCTGAGTGTCAGTCGGGCCTTATGGGGTCAGGAGGGTCGATGGACAAAGGAAAGGGTCAAACCAATTTTAAATTTTTAAAAAAGAAATAATCTGAAATCCTTTTGATTTAGTAAGGTATTAATAATAATATCAAATAAGATATTTGACTAGTGTAGTTATATTTACACTAATATTATAAAGAGGAAAGATTTGATTTTTATATCTTTTGTTTGTAATGGATAAACTCAAAAACTACTCGACCTATTTTAAAAATTCTTCCACCAATATAAAGCTACATTATCAGCGAGTAGCATAGGCTATATTTTATTTTGAAAATTTAATTTATTTCCCATAAAAATGTCAATAGTAACTCATATTTTATGGTAGAGTCTATGATGATTCTTCAATATGTGTGTTGAAAATAATAATG
>CABFVX010001298.1:958-14009 GCA_902151425.1 Timema shepardi | reverse complement strand
TATATATATATATATATATATATATATATATATATATATATATATATATTAACATTTCGAAGAATCTCATCAGAATTATAACCTTGTACATATATATATATATAATATATATGTACAAGGTTATAATTCTGATGAGATTCTTCGAAATGTTAATTTTACTATCAATACTATCCATATCAAGCCATGTTGTTAAGCTTCTGCTTTCTAAGCTAATGGTTAAAGATTTGATTCACGTTACGGCAGAAAGTTGTAGGCCTACTTCCCCTTCACGGTGAAGAATGTACAAACATGGAGCTTTTGTTTGAAATGACGAGTAAATCCCTTTGCAAGTGTATGGCAACTTTTATCCCTTATTGGCATGCGTTTGCAATTAAAGATCGCTGAACAGTAAGAGCTGCGATATCACCAAACTACGTAGGCTTACCAGTTTCCATTATAGTTACTCTTTTTTTCCAAAAGTCACCGTGATAGATGGTCATTTGCACATTAGACTAATAGTACTGAATTAAGCACGTATAATCACCCGTGTGTTAGGGACATAAGAGGCTGCAAACGTGACAATTGTTCTGATGAAGCGCCATGACCTGTTGTAGGTTGAAATCCTCATCATAACCTTAGAAGCGACCCCGATCTCTTATTATATCGTCCCATCTTCCCGGTATCACTTGTCAGGTTGTGGTGTGAGAAGATAGACAAGCAGACATATTTTACCCCCGACATCCTTTACGGACGATGTCCCCTATACTCATATTTTCCTACTCCAACTATTAGGATGGAACGCAATGCCTTCAGGTCAGGTTGCCGGAAGGAGGGTGGAGGAGAGCGCCCCTCCATCCCAATACATGCACTCAACGTGGCCTGGAGTGCCACCGCCGGTGTTGGCTTACATCGGCCGCCGTGACGCCATCCACCGCATCTGTCGCGTTGTGTGTGATGTATCCTAGACACGTAAGATACCTTTTCAACCAGAGGCCTTATTTCCGGAGTTTAATCAGGCTAGAATGTTTTTAGTTGTGGTTTTTCAAGATCTTAAGTAAAATTTAGGTACCATACATACATTCCGTTTACAATTCAAGATAAATGTCATACCTTGTTGGGTTACACTATGTAGTAGCGTATAAGAAAGGGCCCTAGTGAAATCCGTTAAGGTAAGACTGTTACCTTTTACGTAGGTGAAAGAGAACGTGAGCTATGGTCAGTTTTTTAAAATCTTTAGAACAAACCTTTTTTCGTGGGAAAAAATTAATCAAATATTGCTTCTGCAGTTACGTTTAGCTAAAAGTTTCTACTAAATGTAATTGCAACAGTTATTGAATAATTGTCATGACTATGATGGCATTTGATGAGGAACTTTTAAATGAATACCCCTTATGCCTAGCCTATTGGATAACTTTGAAGATATATACATAGTGTACCCTTCGTTTACCAGTAAAGATTTCAAGCAATTTTACCTTGCATGGTTTCACTATGGCAAAGCTAATAAAATCGGACCATAATGTAATACGTCAAGGTAAGACTGCTCGCTACCATTGAGTGAAAACTAAGTGTACACGTACACCTTTAAAAAAATTGGTTACTCGCGAATGAAATCTAATGATGAAAGGTATTAAAAGGGAAGTCAGGAGGAAATGCAACAGCATTTGAATAATAGGAAAACCATGATGGAAATCACAAGGCGAAAACATACACTCAGATGGTGTTTTTTTAGGAGGGAGAGGGCACTTAACTTACAATTTTTCTAAACGTGGGACTAACTGATTACAAATGTTTTTGATTCCGAATGTATTCAATAAGGGTGGAGTTTATCAGAATATAATTTTTAGAGTTCTTTCTGGGTGAATGCTGGTGCGTCTCTTCTTAATTATTGTTATTACTAGCACTGCGTATTACTAACCGTTCGGGTTATACGCACGCTAATCTGTAATGGCTGGGTGATTGTTAGATGAAATGGAGGACCTGGCATTCCTCACATTCTCAAGCTGTGATTAATACACATCTTGTAAGAGGTGAAGGAAGGGTTTGGCAATCATATAAATCCATGCCGGGACCGAGGATTGAGCCCCGGACCCCCAGCACAGAAGTCCGACACCTTACCCCTAGACCACCAGGTCACCCTCTTCTTAATTAGAGTTCGTATTTACTACCTCCTAATTTTAAGTAATTAGTGACAATTATGATTAACTTAATAGTACAAAAAGAAAAAAAGAGCACCCCAATGTCAACGCCAAGAAAATGTTTCAACCTTATCCAATGTGGTTTACTGGTAATGAGGATGTCGGGGTTCAAATCCTAGTCAGGTGAAGTGTTTATTTTTCCCCTAAATATTTTTCAACTTGGCCTCCACGCGAATGCGAATGTATTTCCACTCAATTATACCTTCCTTATTATAATTCCATTAGTGTAAATATACAGAGGATGTGTCATGATTACCACAAATATCTATATTTGTGTGCAAACGCGAACACCAACTACGAATCCATAGTTGCGTTTTTTATCCCTCCACAGGGGTCGAACTAGGCTATCAGTAGATCTGTATCCGATGGATGTCTTATCCCCACTCATCCTCTGAAACAGGCTTTCCGTAAGAGTTTCTCATCATCTTTCGAACATTCTGTTTGCCAAGCACTGTTTGATTACCACCCCTGCACGTGCGGTTGTGGGGTGAAAAAAGAAACGGGGTAGGGGGATAGTGTCTGCGTGTCAATATTACCGACTGTCAACACTGCTCCACTTCACTGTTTCCGTCTCGAGTGACCGGCAAATAGACACGAGACTTGGGTGTCATGCTTACTTCGAGCTTACTGCCACCAAGTCTGGTGGTTCAACAACTCGTCGTCCCCAACGCTTTCCTCAAATAATCCCACTCTCACATAGATGGGCTAGGTGCAGGACCACATTGATATACTCGACGGCACTTGAAAATGTATCTTAATGAGTAGACCTGCGGAATAAACTTCAAGTTCATTTAGACTGTGTGTGTGTGGAATGCCAGGCCTCCACCGTGGTTCGGATTCCACGTTAAACTGTAGGTCCTTCATTTCATCTCCCAATCACCCTACCATTACACATTAGCGTAAGTGCGTATAACCCAAACGGGTAGTAAGACGCGGTGCTAATAATAATAATAATAAATTTAGACTGTACTGTTGGCTATGTATATAAGACAGGGAGGTCAATGCTCAAATCCCGTCCGAAAGTGTTTTTTATTAAATTATTCTCACCTCCACCTTCACGCAAATACGGGTACATTTTCTTAACTAATGTAATCTAAGGCAGCTACCCTGGATGGATAGTAATATGTAGTGCAAAGAAGTGGCCACCTTTTTTTGTTACATTTAACACCATGGTCTCTATCTTCAAAAGCCAAGGGAGGAAATTGATTTTATAGAAAGGCATCATCCTGGAAGATGGATTGGAAATCCACAGTAATAAATCTATGTGAAAACCATCCCCTCTTCCCCCCTTACCTGCCGATATCGACCTCCATGTACCGGTAATACAATTGATTGTGAGCGTGATGCCTTAGAACAAGGGTTCGAACACATGGCCCACGGGCCGCATGTGGCTAAAATAACAAAGTCGTCAGATAGTTTTTTTTAACATTGCGTCTTACTACCCATTTGGGCTACACTCTTATGTACTAACTACGCTAATGGTCTTAGGGATTAGGTAGATTATATTTATATGAATGTACACACATTTGCATGGAGGGAGAGGGTAGAACAATTTTTGGAAAAAAACACCCTCAGTACACCCGAACAAGATTCGAACCTCAATCTTACCGTCATAGGCAGTCTAGTCTACTGCGAGAGTAGTGGCCGCCAAAGTGGGTTACATATAGTTATCAGAAAATTTTGTGTTTGTTGATTTTACGTTATAATTCCTATGATACAATTTGTAAGTTTAATCTCGAAAGTAATAATAATTCAAGCAATAGATTAATCTTTTACAAAAATAATGATCGTGGCTTTTAGTCTTGTCACTATTTATAGATTTCTTGTTCCTAATCTGTGGCTTCTACGCATGCGCTGAATCAATATACTTAGTTTATCATTGACACCCTTTTGTCTTGTAATGTAGCTAATTTAAATTGCAATAATACACTTTTTCTCCATGCGATTCAACAAAATTTATTAACAGAAGTGTTATAATGTTATTTATAATGCGGCCCACAATTTTTTTTTATGAATCATCCTTCGTGCAAAAATTTTGATCACCACTGCCTCAAATTCTTTGACCACCGGTGAGGGTGACTCAAAATTTAGAGTTTATACTAGGGAGGGTGAAACTTTTCCAGCCAGTGTGCCACTTGAAGGACAAGCTGAATTTAGAAATAGTTTGTGTGCCGCCTCTTATTTACCGTACAATTCTTAATAAATATTTACAAATCAAAACTTGTTCAATATTATGAAATGTATTGAAAATACTAAGTATTTGATCACACAGATAACACAGATGGGTGAAGATAATTTAGATACTACTTCGAGAAATATATCATTTGACATGGTAAGTGACTTTAAATATTTAGGAACCATTTAAATATCAATATCAAGACTAGATGGTAAATTAGGAAATTAATACAGTAGGGAAATGTATGATGTTACTTGGCCAGTAAATTGTTGACATCTTGCCTGCTATAAAGGTATGTAAAACTCAGAATATGCAAACCAATAATTTTACCAGTTGTTCCCTATGCGTGTGAAACGTGGTCTCTCATCTGGCTCCAAAAGGGATGAGGCTATTGGAGATTGGAGGAGGCTATATAATGATGAGTTACATACCCTGTACTCATCACAAGACACTGCTAGGATAATAAAACCTCGCGGATTACGGTGGGCAGTACATGTAAGGCGAATGGGAGAATCTAGAACCATGATCGGAGTATTGACTGGCAAACCCAATGTGAAGACCTAGACGCAGATGGAAGAATAGCATTAGAATTGACCTGAAAGAGATATGGTGTAATGAGGTGGATTGGCTAGAAATAGTTCAAGACAGGGCTATGTAGTGTACTTTTGTAAGTTTGGTAATTAAATTTCAAGTTTATAATGCAATAGAGTAAGTAAGTAATGAATAGGCTAACTCAAATCAAATTGAAAATATTTTGATAACGCTTAAGACTGACATTTTAAAAGAAGGATAATTTATCAAATCGTCAAGGTGATTGTCTTAAACAATAAAATTATATTAATAACTTAACGTAAATATATTAAAAATATGTATATATATATAATTAAAATAAAAAACCTACATACGCTTTTCTATATTAGTTTGAAACATGTATTCTGCTAGCCAATATATTTATGTTCAGTTCATAACGTGTCTTCAACATCACACAAGATGCATTTAAGTAAGAGGCAAGACGATTTCTAGCCGTTGACTCCATAGAGTCCATTGTGAAAAAAAATGGCATGGCTCTTGAAATATTATTTATTGATTTAAAAGAATAAGGCCTATATCACGTTGGTAAATGTTTTATTTAATAGTTTTTCCCCCCATGTCATCGTGCCACCCAAAACCTGTTCGCGTGCCGCCTAGTGGTACGTGTTCCAAAGATTTGACTTCGCTGGTTTATACTATGATCGCATTGCCTTGGCAATCTCAGAAGGAACACTTAATAATTATTGTGGAATTGTAAACATCGACAAGAGATATCTCACTCAATTCGGTACACGAGTAAAATCGTCAGTCTCGCCTTGTCTGGTTTGCCGGTGACTGAAAGCGGTTCGATTCCAAGCCGGGTATCCATAGTTTCTTTTTTTATGATGGTTTTCTTTTCACTCTTCCCCTTTACTTTAAATACTACCTTTCTTATCATTACCATATTGGTGTGAATATGCTTATAGCTTGAACTGGCAATGAGCTCCGCAGCATAGATAAGAAGTAACTGTTTATCTTACACCCCTCAAAATCAACACCACCTGCATAAAGTAACAAGTGAAAAACACAGGTTTTTTGGGCACAATAGCGTATATAAGTAAGTATAGACCCACCTAATCAATTTCAGAATGGTAGAGAGAAGTCTCAATACATTTTAGAACCATTATGCTGAACTCAGACATTTTTTAAATCTCCGCATCTTACTACTTGCCCAGGGAATACACATATATTATAATGTGGATGGAAGTATTTTAGAGATAATCTACCTGCATTTGCTTGGAAGTAGAGTAGGAGACCATTTAGGAAAACCACACTCAATAGAGAAGAAAGGGATTCGAACCTTGATCTCTCCATCATCGATAGGACAGTCTAATACGAGAGTGATGGCTTCGACCATTCGGCCACTAAAGTGGATCAGATAATATGTAACTGATACTCATACACCTTAATCAAACGTAATGACAGTCAACCATACGTTGTATTATTATGTTGTTTTTTCAATAAATTTGACCCCACTAAATTCTTCTACCTAGGTAGTTTGTCAGGGTTGACCCCTCCATGAATTTGTATATGTTTAGTGTGTAGTGATCCTCTTTGCCCTGACTTCGGAGGAAGAGTTTCGATTCTCAGCTGGACTCACTTGTGTTGTTTTTTCCCCCCATACAATATGGTTTCTATTCCACCCTCAAAGCGAATGTTTTCATATTTTTCAAACAATAATGTATCCTTGCCACCATGTTTTCTTATAGTAGTTAAACTCACGGGCACTATAGTGTATTACTTAGACCCACATTGATTGAATACTTTTTAATCACAAAATACAATTTTTATTATGTTATCATAACAAAATAGATCAAACATTTAATGGCTTCCTGAAAGTAATCATACTCTTAGAGGCGTAAATGTCTCTCTTTTGTATATTAAAAGATAAGAGAAGAATAATGTAATTAAATATGGTTTATTAGGTGATCTTGTACTTTCCAATAATAGCAAAAGAAAGAACACAATATACTAAAATTTTAAAAGACCAGTAATCATTATAAAATCAGCCATCCTTTCATATAGTTGTATAAGATCACTATACATTTACCAAACAGTTTGGTGTAGTTTATATATAATCGTTAACTAAAAATATTTTTGTCTCACAGCATCCTACTACCCGTCCAATCTATACGCATTATAACTGCGCTAGTGGGTTAGATATGAGAAATGTATCATGTATAGGAATTGTACCCTTATTTTCTTGGAGAAAGAGGGAAAACGTTGACGAAAACCATTCCCCCGACCCTACACTACCACTGCACACTAAATATCCCAACTAACAAAGGTAATGTGTAAATGTGTAGGTTTTTTACCTCACACACAGTGTCCTACTTCCCACCCGGTCTCTTAACGTATTTACACTATAGTGAGGTAGGGCTGAGGAAGGTAGAGTCTAGAGGAAATGTAAAGTTTAGGTATTGAAAAACGTACATCCATTTGGGGTTTGACCCCCTACTTGTCAAAACTGACAACTTTATTCATGTGCCCATCGTTGCGGGTACAAACATGATGTGCAGTTGGCAACCACATATACAGGTGGTGCCTTTTATATAAAATATATGAAATATGAGAGTTTATGAGAACAAAGTACCGAAAAAGATATGTGAACCTAAGAGGCATAAACACAGAGAAGAATGGAGAACGTGACATAATGAAGCTCTTCGTGGTTTGTATCCTTCCGCATTAAGGCGTGCAGGCTGAGTTGATATTGTCATGTGATGCGTATCGGTGATGATAGGCGTGTACACAAAATGTTAGTTGAGAAACCTGAAGAAACCATAACTCTTGGTAGGCCAACACGTCAGTGTGAACATGAATTTGAAGGGGCTTAGGTATTAGATGGAGGTGTCTCAGGATAGGGTTGAATGATGAGCTTACTTTCTGGTGGCCATAAACTTTCGAATTTCATAAAGATTGAAAGTTTCTAACTACACGTGGCGTACTATTACCGGAATTCCTGGTTAAGAATTTTGCCAGACCAATATACTCCTTAATCGTTCTTGATACTATTATTATTATTATTATTATTATTAACAACGCGCCTTACTACCCATTCGGGTTATACGCACTTACGTTAACGTGTAATGGCGTGGTGATTGTGAGATTAAACGGAGGACTTACAGCTTAACGTGGAATCCGAACCACAATGGAGGCTTGGCATTCCAAACATTCACAAGTTGTGATTGATACACATTTTGTCAGAGGTGAAGGAAGGGTTTGGCAATCAGATAAATCTGTGCTCGGACCGAGGATTGAATTTTGGAACCCCAGCATAGAAGTCCGACACCTTACCCCTAGACCACCAGGTCACCGTTCTTGATACCAACAGCAATAATAACAAATACTCAACAAATACTTCTCTAATGGTTGTTTATAATAATAAAAAAAGATTCCATAGTGCCAGGCACCAGTCCGTAACTGAGCCATACTGACCAAGTGTTCACCATTTGTTGGCGAAGATAGTGCCAACTTCTGCAGATTGAAGGTTTCATGTGGTTAGCACAACTAACACTCCAGCCGTTAATCTCAGTTTTACAGACTGAAGCCACTACATTCCCATTCGAGTAGCTCCTTATTTTGTCCTCATGAAGCTGAGTTGACTCCGTTACAAACCCACTGTTTTACAGAAAACCTGGAAGCGCCGGGAATCGAATCCAGGACTTCTCGATCTGCAGCCAGTAGCTCTGACCACTAGACCACAGATATGGTCATGTCTTTAAGTTATAACTTTGTAAACAAACCATCCTTGTTTAGGTAATAAGCCTAATATTCAGATCACAAACGAAAGTTGTTAATTTTCCCCACCCTTTCCTGGACATCCAAAGTTGGACTCGTAATATCCTAACAACCAGTGGTCCGCAAACTCTTTCAGCATTAAAGTCCCTGGCATTTCACCTTCTACTTCCAGGAGATTAAAAGTAGATATCAATCTTATAAAACATTTAATGGTCAAAGACGAACTACTATTTTTAGATAAACATTACTTCTTATAATGTAAGCTTTTTTTTTAACGTGAGAGTTAATTAAACTAAATATTTTATGTGAAGGGTGGGCTTGATCATTAATTTATTCTTCTTATATCTTTAATATTGGGACGAACATTTAATCAAACTATTCTCATTTCATTATCAACTGAATTTCATTATTATCTTTTTTTAGTGTTGTGGTTAACGAGTATTTTTAATCTTAATCCACATTAACATGAAGTGTAAAACTGCAGCCAAACAATTACAGTAAAGTTTCATTATATTTTATATAGTTCAAGGTACAGTAGCCCCATGGCTTTTTTGGTGGTGACTTGACAGTTCACAGCTGACTTCTGATAGCTGCTAAACACATGTTTTTTTGCAGATCATATGGTTCGGCGTAAGGATACATAATTTGGTCTGGTAACTTTTCAAAGCCGTCAGCTGTCACTCAGCACCAAAGAAGTCATGGGGCTACTGTAGGGATACAGCCTGCACACATTCTTATATATAGCACTGGACTAAGTAATAATGATGGAAATGATGCGGAAAACGTGACAATACTTGTAAGACAACTTTCTGGATTTTAGGATTCAGAATAAATGGAAATTAGAGAATAGATTAAGAGTGATCAACAATCTCAGCTTACGTGGTAAAACAATCTATTAAATTACTGCTGATGTAAAAAATAATACACTTGTTTTTTGTTTTTTATTTTCAAAGTACTATCTATATTACTTACAAACGTGTATACTTACGAAATATTTTTCTTTTAAGTAGGCTCCTTTAAAAATAGTAATCACATCGTAGGCCTATTTCGAATGTTCAATAGCTAGGTGTGGACATGGTCCCTTACAACTCGAACTATTGAGATCTTTTATTTTTAAATTAGTTAAAAGGAAAATTCTAAAAATTAGTGGCATTCTGTATGGAAATTTTTGCTCTGTATATTTAAAATAGGTTTTTCATTGCAATTCGAATGCTTGGAAACCTGTCCTATAATAGCTTGGTATCCAAATCAAGAAAATTACATTCGGACGTTTCAATACAGGCGTGATGATTTGTTATCAGGGGCTTAACTTTAAAACTAGAGGGCGACATTTGAATATCGTGAGTTTCAAGTAACCGCAAATTAACTTTCTCGTATAGAGGTGGGAAACCACAATGTGGAAAACCCATGAGATTTGAACCCTGACCTCATGACTCAGAGAAAAGCGTGCTGACCAATAGCTTCACACTGAATGTTTTACACTTCCATTTTCATTTCAATTTTCACATAAAAGGTTTTATTGGACATCTATGAAATTTACTAGATCAACTTTCATTTATGAGTTCATGTGATCTTAAGCTTTTACTTTTGATAGATATTATCAATGCCTGTAAAATAACACTAATACAATAGTTATCATTTTTGATTGCCAGAAATATGTTTGTATTCTATGAGAGGCTCTTTTGTGAAAATCAGACTGCGGATTTGTTTTCTTTGCTTTATACGATATCCTCCTTGGTTGACACCATATTCACCCTTATATCAACCGCCGACAAGTGAGTTGACTTGAGCCCTGTAGGGCTTAACATGTAACAGTCTGTGAAAGTCTGGCCATGCTCTCAGCACGCAAACACACCCTTTAACCCCCTACCCTGAAGGCCCTTGTTGCGTGCGAATGAGGATTCAATTTCTGTCGCATTTCATTATCGTCGTGGTCATGGGGAGGACGGCTGGTTTTCCCTCTCTGTTCTATTCACTCTGTGTGTGTGTGTGTGTGTTTTTCTCTTTGTTCAAGTAGGTTATCCAAACTGGTTGAGCAGATAGCCTCAACTACACACACGATATCATTCAAATATCTGCCCAAAGAGTGAGCTGATAATAACTAGGCGTGTATGATCTAAAACGTGTGTTTACCAGAATTTTGTATAGTTATATAGATAAAATATATGAGAAAAAAAAATTGGCAGTCCATAGGTTTACTATTCTGTCACAGATAAATTACTAAATGAATTAATTGAATCTAGACTCTATATATTATATCAGTGCAGTTTTATTATTGTTTTAACCTTCCATTTTTGTGTTAGTTAAATTATCATTAGAATAATTTAATTGCAAATCAATTAAACGTTATGTAAGAAAGATTATCACATTTTAGTTAAAGTATTCATTTGTTAATAATCCATACATAAATACTGTAGTACCGATTTTGGTTTTAAGATTAAAAATAGTCTTTATAAGTAAATAACACACGACGATATAAGTTATCTATACTAATAAAATTAAGAATATGTGTGTCTGTCATGATCTTTGCGCGATATTTACCGGGCGCAGAGGTTTCAAATTTAAATATTAGTAGCTCCTGTGCATGAACCTGTGCACCTCACAGCCGGAATTTTGAAATTTTGATTAGATTTTTTTTAAATTGTTTAGAAACAAAAAATGAAGAAATATAAACGGCGTGAGAAAGCATTATTACTATATTTCATAGAGTTGAGCAATGTGGGCTATGGTGTGGACCCCGGGCACAAATACGTGCCCCTAAAAGTGGCACTGGAAACAAGAATTTTAAAATTGAGATCTGCCTCTTTTGCCCACTTTACCCACTTTACCCTTATTACTCTTCTTACTCTTTTAATCCTTTTTATGCTTTTAATCTACTTTACACTTAATAACCTTTTTACTTATATGTTTACACCTTTAAAAAAAGTTAGATTAAAGCTCCATTTTACTCTAATTGCCCTTGATGCCCTCTGTGCACTTTTTACACCTTTTTACCCTAAAATCTCCGGGGCCAAAAATTTATAATAATTAATAAGTGCAAAAATGGCAATGAAGGGTGAAACCAGGCTAAAAAGTTTAACTGGGTGAAAAAGCGTAAATAGGATAGAAAGGGTGAAGAGGTTAAAAAAGGTAAAAAGGACGTAAAGGGTAAAAAGGAAATAATGGGTAAAAATTGTAAACGGGGTAAAGAGGTTAAACATGGTGAATTCTGTAAAAAAAAGTTCTAAAACCCTTTTGATTGGATTTAATTATATCCCTTTAACAACCAATAATGTAAGTTGGGACAAACTTTTATTCCTTTTTATTAGCACCAACAGGCAAGAGTTCAAAGTATTGTGTATAGACAAGTTATATCTTAGTCTTAAATAAAAATGTCAGCTCTTAAAACACTTTCAGATTATATATTTGGTTTGACATTGTCTATTAGTCAATCTAACTTCACGTTTCATATAACAATCCAACCCAATAAAAGATTAATATTTAAACATAATTTAAGATTTGGTTACTAATCCCTATAGTTTAATTTATATTCCATTCACGGCAGGAATTACTCTCTGAAAGGTCTTTTTTCCTACCAATATCCTACTATATAGTAGATTTCTGGTAGGGAAAAAGGCCTTTCAGAAGTCAATTCCTACCGTGAATGGAATATACATACTAGTGCTAACAAACCTATTTTATATATTCCCCGTGCAAAGAATGGTTACACCGGCTAGTGATATATAAATTGATTGAAAACTATTCCAAATACATCATCAGATGATTTTGAAACAATTAGTTTTATTTTGTTTCTCGTTACAAAGAAAGAAAAGCGCTAGCCAGTTTCTTAAAAAGCTAATTAAGTTTATGTATGATTAATGTTTAAAAAAAATTAAAAATGAGGTAACTTTAATCTTACTAGTATTTTATGAGGTAGGTTAAACTGATTTTTATAGTCTAATTGATTAAACTTATTCATTATTTTGTTGAAAAACCATTTTATACCAAGAAAACAGACTTATGCCAAAATTAAAAAATATGCAGGGCTAGGCAAAGTGATTAAGTAACGAATTGTATGTTTTGCCAAGGCCGTAGCCAGGAGGGGGTGGGTAGGGTTCAAATCCCCCGCGAAATTTTATGAACAAAATATATATGGCTTTATTTATGGTTCAAACAATATTAAAATTAAGATACAAATACAAAATATGGGGCTGTGTTACCATAAAAAGCACTTCAGAGAGCTTCTAGAGGTGTTGAATATTTAGAAATTTTCCAAGCCTTGGATAGCTAAGGGGTTATTTTATCGCGAAAAAAACACTTCAGATAATGTCTAGAACTGTTTATGAACTGTTTATCATTTAGAATTTTTTTTCTAGCTCCCAGCGATTGGGAAATGTGCCCACCAAACCCCCCC
>CABFVX010001297.1:126359-174788 GCA_902151425.1 Timema shepardi | reverse complement strand
GGACTGATCTATCTGGGTGAAGGCGAGTACGAACTATTCAAGTGGTGAAAGAACCGGTCGTGCGCGTGTTGAAAAAAAAAGACTATATGAGAAAAGAATTTTTTAATACATGTATGTTGAAAGACTAAGACTATGCTTGAAAAAAAAGACTTTGAGAGAATTTTGTACTGAAAATAAATATGTATCAATGTTAAGAATATACTCAGTTTTAAAAAAACTGTACTATTTATTTAAGTAGGGAATAATACTTGTCATATCCCGGATTGAAGTCAGACCATCAGGGTTTAAGAGGGAGAGAATAATACCTGTCAGGACTAGGGGTTGAAGTCAGACCATCAGGGTTTGAGAGAGAGAGGGAGAAGCCTGGAAAGAGAGAGAGAGGGAGAATATTCTCTGGGAGGGATAATACTTGTCGAGAATTGAAGTCAGACCATCAGGAATTGAGAGAGAGAGAGAGGGAGAAGCCTGGAGAGAGAGAGAGAGAACACTGGTTGCCAGCTCTCGCAAATGAGTCCTCAGCCCACCCCTCCGAAACAACATCAGCTTCGCTCCAACCCTCACCCCTCCCCCGATGATTATGCTAATGCGGGCCAGAACCGACATCACCTTTTCTACCCCCTCCCCCCAGGAGCCCTCCACACTGTCCCAGAAACAACACTAGCTTCGCGCCACCCTCACCCCTCCCCATCCCGATCACGATCCCCATCACGATTACAACACTTTCTCTTGATATGAGCAAATACAAAGGATAATAAAGGATATGCTAGTGGTAAAACAGCTTTTATGGAATATAAGGACCAAGTGGGATCCTCATCTTGAAAAGCACGTCTTTGAGACGTCAGCCTTGACTAGTTTCTGGAAGAATGTGGAGATATTCACACATGGCTGTTCCCCTATCCCCGGTTAGATATACACATACGTGTGAGCAGACGTGTATGGGAAAAAATATCCGGAACATCTCAATTATTATGATGGTCCATTCTTTCTCGTAAGAAGAAAACCAACAACTATAATACAGAGAATAGAAAAAAAAAATTGAAAGTTTAGGCCCTACTCCCCGAGACGTGTTCCTCTCATATAAGGACCATTTTACGGTCCTTTTACATCCCCAAGCTCTACCCTATCACAGCGTACAGTGCCATCAAAAACCGAAACATCTACTACTTGCACTGTATAGAACATAGATCACAATAAATCCATCCCCAACCGACAAGACCGCGACATTCTACACACAGTAGCTCTGTGCCAGTTTTGTTGCTGGAAAACATACGTAGGGCAGAGTAAACAGGCCAGAGTGTAAAACAGAATGCTTGGGTATGTATGGAGGACGTTTGACAAGAAACAGTAAGATATCGAAATGTGGAGAAATAGACTAGACATAACTTCATGGAATGTTTGCTTTGCTATATAGTAGAGGGCTGAAAACAGATTATATTGATGAATGTAATCATATTATAACTTCTAGTATAGTTGCATTTCTTCTTTGGATTTGAGCATTAGGGTAGTGTTTTTTTTAATGGAATAGTGTTAAGTTGTTTAAGGAATTATTTTTCTGTTGCGATAGGCCTAATAATGACCATGTGTTAAAACAAACTTGTCAGTCAGAGCCTCGTAAGGTAGATCGCTGGGTATGAGGCAAGGGAGGTTTTCCCAGCATAGTTCTCATCAAGTTTCTGTTGGTTAGTGTTCAGAGAGCATGTGTCTTTAGATAAATAGTTTTAATTAGTAATATTTAAACGTTGATAAATAGATCAAGCTTGCTGGGAACATTTCTAACAAAAGGAAAAGCGCTATCAATGTTTAATAATAGGGTTGCCTGCACATCCATTGATAATTGATTTTGAGTTGAATTTTTGTAAAGGTTTGAAAAACTAATAATTTTTTCACTCTATTTAGTTGAATAGCTCTTGATTCTTATAATAATTTAATTATCTTGGATTTAGCTCAGTTTAAACCGCAGTTTTTCTCAAAAATTATTGTTATTAATAATTGATATTTCAATCCTTTGAAAACATGTTAATTTCTATTCAACAAATTACTCATTTATCAGCGAAGTAAAATACTTGTCACTCGAAATTGCGAGTACATTTTGTCGTTAACGATCCAAAGGGATAATATATTTATTTAAATACAGTTACCAGCCGACTATCCACGGTAATGGAGGAGACGATAATCAGTAAAACAAGAGATTGTAGCGCATTAAATCAAAACTAGTACTCATCTGCCATGATTGCTTTTATGAACATATCATTATATTTAACGCCCTCAAATAAAAAAAAATCACATCTTAAAACAATGTACAGTCAACTCTGGGCATAATGAACCTTTACGAGCTCGGATATTTTGTTCACTATGCCCGATAGTTCACTAAAAGAGATTTTTTCAAATCTTAAAGTAGTGAGTTAGTCAAACAAAATAAGAGTTCAAATATAATCGGTCTTTATTAAAAGCAATTGATTTTTTTTTTAAAGTCTGTTATATGCTGTTGTCTACTGTATACGGTTTGAATTAATATTTTTTTCCTAATCACTTTCTGGATTCTGTGCTTTTCACAACTTCTGATTCCGCACTATCCATGCATTTAAAAAACTAAACTGAGTAGAAAAGTATAATTTATTTTAGTTTCATGTACTGTTTAAGCTCAACCTCTCCCCCTTCCCCTCCACATTCCGTACTTTTAGTTAAGCTTTGTGCTGCCTAAACAAGAACTCGTGTAGAGAACCGGTGTCTTCAAGTTCAAACAACCAACAAGTTATGTGTTTTAACATTATGTCAGAGTTACATTTCTTATTGAAAGTTTCGATTTTTCTGTTCACTAAAACCAGAATTGAGAGTCCATTATAATCGAGCTCACTAAAACCATAGTTGACTATTAGTATTTTGATTTATCGCAGCTGCTTCCTTTTTCTTCATCCCGCTTATCAGACGGGAGCGTGTCATTTTCCTGTTCCGAGATAGTTAAGCAGGCCGTGAGTCCATTCCTCTTTCCTGGGGTTTACTGAGCACAACAATCCGTAGCTCTGTATTCTCCATCAACGCAGTGTTTTTCAAAAACGTATCCCCCTCTGTTATCGATGTCGCGGTTAGGCATCAAAAAGGTTAATCCGCCGTGATAATCTAGAGTATAATTAATGTATTAACATATTAAATATTATTTTTAGGCAGCAAAATATTGCAACAGTACACTTTGGAATGAGATTGTTGTCATAGTGGCCGAGAAATCCCGTCTTCTAGACGCATAGAACATCTAACTAGACGTCCAGCCTATAAACTCATAATAATGGCGTAGGAATGAGGAAGGTGTGATTTAGAGGAGGTTTATACGCCATTGTATGATATAAGAGTGGAAATTATTAGAAACACCCAGCGCCAGGATTAGATCCCTGATCTTCTCGTCACAGGCAAACCTGGTTATACAAACTTGATGTTAAGTCCGCATCTCCATCGATAAAGATTTAAATCATTTTATAGGTCATATATTAGTTAGCAATAGAGTTTTGAACAAAGGATAGATAATAAATTGAAATATAAAATGGAGAGCTTTCAACAAATAATTGAAATAATTCGATCTAATAGACAATATTACCAATTACGGGTAATTTTGTAAAAGTTATGAAACCTGTAGAATGTATCATCACAACATTGATATTGTTATAAACGTTGCAAACATTTCCATTTTACAGGTACGATGAAATTACAACCAAGCTAAAATTGACAGTGGTTGGTGTGTAGGTATTGGTAGAGATACTCAAGAGTTAAACTAATATCTGCAACACATGCACTCAGCCAAGGTACTAAAACAAGGTTAGCATTAAACTGTTATTTCAAGTAGACAGGTTTTGTGGCAATAAAAACACATCTACCATACGCAGTCTAAATAAATAAAAATTTATAACAGTGATCGTAATTTCATCAAATGTTCTAACGGGAAAAGCGATCATCTGGAGATCCCAACACGTGTTATTACCGGTAACGATGGCTCGTTTCGTGTAACACCTGGTGAACGTTTCAAATCGAGTCAACTCTACCTTGACAATAGAGACGTAATACATACAACCGTACTCTCTGACAGTGGATTGATGTATAAAGAGCTCACGGTATCCGACAATCATCTATTCTTATTAACCTATTTTCATATATTCATAACGATCTTTATATGTGACTTTATTCAAATATTACTAACGCCGACAACTATAGAATGCGCATTTTCTATGGCTACGAGTACACCGTAGTTTACCAAAGATACCTTAAAGAGGTTTAAGTGATCGTTCAACAATGTATAACATCTTGTTTTTATTTGGAAGCCATTTTCACTTTCTTTAGTAAATTAGGAAATAATAAAAGACGTGTTTTATAAACTATTTTAATGCAGTATCATTATTATTATTATTATTATTATTATTATTATTATTATTATTATTAGCAACGCGTCATACTACCCGTTCGGGTTATACGCACTTACGCTAATGTGTAATGGTAGGGTGATTGTGAGATGAAATGGGGGACCTACAGTTTAACGTGGGATCCGAACCACGGTGGAGGCCTGGCATTCCCCTTATTCACAAGATGTCTTGTCAGAGGTGAAGGAAGGGTTTGGTAATCAGATAAATCTATGCCAGGACAGAGGATTGAACCCTGGCCGCCAGCATAGAAGTCTGAAACCTTACCCCTAGACCGCCAGGTCACCCAATACAGTATCGTTTCAGAACAAAAATGTTTGAAGTTTTTTAATAAGAACTGTGAATGTATTACAAATAGCTCTGTTAAATCTATTACAATTTTGTGTGTGTTTAAACATAATATTTATACACTATATATGCAAAACAAATATTGTAAGAAACTAAAGTATTGATTTTATTGACATTGAATTATTTTTTATATTAATAAAATTAAAAACTTTTTAAGTCTTGAGATTCATTATATTTTCTAGACCACAACATATGTATTCTTGTAATGTTTATAATATGTATAGTATGAATATAACATCTCGTTATTTACACTATTTATTATTACAATCTTGACAAAAGAAATATTATAGATAAGTATGCTTAACTTCACGCAAATGGAGGTAAACTTACCGCTCATCAATACTTTCACTATTCCTACCCCATTAGCATATTTAGATTATTGTATGAGTAGTAATAATTACTTTTATTAAATATGTGTATGTACGTGCTATCTCGAGATATTGAGAAGTCATAATAACCAATTTTGTTCACTAGATGGCGCCGAATGAAAGTGATTAATAAATTAATACAGCTGAATATAAGTTTGGCTTATCTTACAAAACGCTATTTAAATTAAATCTTTCGTTGCAGAATAATAGGTTACTTTCTCCTAGAGTAGTATTCTACCGTCACAATTTATAAAAACAATGATCGTCTATCTACCTGACTGTCTGTGTGTGTGTGTGTGTGTATGAACTTGCCACCTTAACTTAAACCAAATTTAAATAATGTATAAACGCTATCCAAACAGTGAAACTGTTTGCAATAATATACTTGTAGGGATTTCAGAAACAAAATGCTGGTACACATTTTACCTGGTATAATTATATCAAACGAAAAATCTGTTCGATTAGCTTTAATAATCTCGCTTTCGCAAAAGCGAGGTCACTCGGTCATTGGAAGGAATCATCTGATTGGATGACAGTTATAACATACATTAGTGGCACTTGCCCTCCGAAAGTTATCAAGGATCTAGTCCCGGTGAGCACGCCGTCTGAATGTAAGGCTCATATAGTTCTGGCTGGGGGTTGTCCCTCCAGGTAAAATGCCGAAACATTTTCTTAATCCTCCCTATCACAATATCACAACTAATATATATATACGTTTAGCCAGAAAGGGTGCGTTTACTCAACTAGTTGTAACGAGGAGGTCATGGGATCGAGTCTCACTTGGGATAGCTGGGGTAGTTTTCTACTATCCCTCACTCCACATAAACGCTAAAACATTTCTAAATTACTCCCCCTTATCTTCGACAACAGTCGTCCATATTGGTATGGCGGATACTTACATCCTTGTATGTCAACGGACGATACAAAAAAAAACAATTGTAATAGACTGTTGTGGGTTGGGGAAGAGCGGCTCCTGATTTTGCATAATAAGAGTTATGTCAATGCTCTCTAGTTGCAACATCATTCTAGTCGTGATATATTCCGGTCTCGACTTTTTTTTTTGAGACGCCAAACTGGCTCCCGGTATGAGTCATCAAGGAAAAACCATTTCCACGTAAAAGGGGGCTGGTCTCAGCCAGTGCTATAAATAATAGCCAGTCACAGCGCTGTACTGAGCCAGCGATGTTCCCATAAGCCAATCCATCTACTCTCTTATACTCTTCATTCGACAACACCAGGGCCAAGATCATAGGCTTTGCTTTTCTCATTTATATAAAATTATAAATGGGAAGCTAGGATTCTCGAATCGTGTGGCATTCGAGAGATGAGGATTGGTAAAAATTTCAAAAAAGTATCTGGAGTACAATAATGAATTCCTCGACTTGAAATAACATTTTTAAGCAATTGGTAAAAGTAGTTTAAATTTATATTGAAATGGGAAATTTGCCGAATCCCAAAAAAGAACAAAATTGTATGAATATATTAATTTACTAAAAAATAGTATACCTTGCTCATGATGTAATATAAATGGCAAGCAAAATACTATTTGTCAGGGGCTCAACACTTAAAACCACTTAAAAAAAATAAGTTTTCATATATTTTAACTTTGACTAAAATTTAGATTTTAGAGAAAACTGCACACTGATGCAACGTTTGGTTAAAATTTTATTACCTATATTTGAAGTAAGTTGTTATCCGTGGGGTGTTAACGGCTCATAAGAAAATTCCAGCCTCCATTCCAAAGTGCCCAAACATAACAGCCCGTCAAAAGTCACAAGAGCAACCCTACCTAAATATAATCCATACCGAAAATTCTCAGCGACCAGAAAAGTGAGTGGGAAATAGCAGAAAAGAAACCTCTTCATATCTCTCAATTCGAAGGAGGGTAAAAATAGCAACTTGTTCCACAAGAGCACGGCTGTGAAACACACAATAATCCTCCTCTTGGTAAAGAAAATACGCGAGAAAGGGAAGCAAAAAGAAAGAGCGCAACCTTGGTTAGACGCTGCAAGGGAAGGTTCACCCCATTCCACAAGAAAACATTTCCCATCGCAATATCAAGGTACCCTCCCGGGGGAGGTCTGTCTGGGAGAAATGTGATTGATGTGTTGACGTGGAGTCGCAATCCTCGCGTTCGCTCTATCAAGGTAAAAGGCAGAAGAGAACCTTCACAAAGGAATTATAGGAACATCGTCTTCTCTTCCACTTTTTATCCTCTAAACTAACAAACGTTTGGTAAAAATGAACATTTTATACCTCAAAATTAATCTAATTATTGAATTTATATAATCCTACAAAGCAAAGAAAGTGGGTTGTTCTGTGCGTTACCGTGTCTGTCTGTCCCTGATTATATAAACCAATAGGTTTAGTAGATTTTGTTCAAATTCAATATTCAGGCGCTTGACGGCAACGATGGTAGAGCGAGTTTGAAGATACCTTATTGTAGGTAAAAATGGAAGCCATTTTGGTTAAGCCACCACCTAAGTATACTCAGATGTAATCCAAGCCCCGGCATACATGTTACCCAATAAAAAATAGACTATGCCACTGGCGAGTTTGTCTGAACACCCGCAGGTGTATTGATATAATGTGAGATGTCTCCCAAGAACCAACTATAAAATCAATACCAGAGACTGCTGTGGATCTAGAGAGCGGCATAAGGTTCGGGCAAAAAAAAAAATTGCCAGAGAAAGAGCAACACTTCCTCAAATATACAGAAAATAAAACTCAATTCCTTAACCTTCCTAGCCAGAGAGTGTGTTGCCAGTTCATCCATTAAGGATATAAGTGTTTTCCACTATAGACCCAAACTTATGTTCTAATGATGTGATTCTGACATCACTCGTCGATGAAATGTATAATCACGAAGAAGCAGATTCTAGGATTTTTGTTCACGATGCAGTGAAAACAGGTTTAAAGGCTATTTACATTAGAACAGTAGACACAGTTGTTATTGTGTTGGCTATATCACATTTATTCACATTCTAAAAAGAAACACTTTGCTAAACAGAGAGTAAGTTTTGGTTTTGAAAGAATTTTAAGACTATTGTAGATTACGATATAGCTCAAAACCTTGGCAAGGGAAGTTCGTGGCATTGCCTGGTTTTCACGCATTCTCTGGGTGCAACACACATACCTTTTTTTTCAGGCCAAGGGAAAAAACAATGTGGAACAAATTGAAGGAATTCCATGATGTGACAGAAGCTTTTTGGTTCCCATCACACCCTCCGGACAATTTGCCTGGTACTATCTATAATGCCCTTCAATGGTACCAGGTGCCATTTTCCAATTTAAAGAACTTGATAACCAGATGTCACTATATCCATAATTGACAAATATAATAGCTTTGCTATTTAATCCACCATAAAATGTGGACCCGTATAGTTAAAAATGTACATTTGGCAGCGTAACTATTGAGACGATAGTGGATACGTTCTGATAGCTCGTGACTTAATTGATCACATATCTGTAGTCGACTATTTCTGCATTTCCATCAACAACTCCACCTCAAAATATGAATGAAGAATTACCCTGGGCAACGAAAGATTCCTTGATAGTTCAGTGGTTAGAGCATTGGCGTACTAAGACAAAGGGTCCGGGTTCAATTCCTGTGTCCAGGTGTCATTTTTCAATTTAAAGGACTTGGAGGTAGATTATGTTGAAAAGAATACAGGGATGTATTACAGATTCCATAAAACAATCAAAGATACGATGCAGTCTGCCCTCTACTTGTGTTTGATCAAGGATTACGGCCTTGTGACTTGTTATACGAAAAAAGTACAAGATGCATTTATTTCATTAAACTAAACAATAACAAACTTTTAATTGAAATATTTTGTGACTTAACAATGAATAAAAAACTATGATAGAAATAATAAAAAAATTATCACTCATTAGTATTTCTCTAAATATATATGTAGTAATCAACAGGGTGGCTACAAGACATATTTTACAAAATTCCCTGACTTTTCCAGGTAACATTTTTCAATTTTCCCTGACTACTTTTTTCCAGTTTTAATGGTGGATGATGACTTTTGTTATTATTGATCATATATTAAAAAAAAGTTTGTATCTATTAAATATAAACAATTTTATTAGTTATTTTATTTAGGTATACTATTAACTTAAGTTTTAGTGTTAAGTTGTGAAATTATGGGATAATTTAGAAATATTTTTTTTAATTCCCTGACTTTTCCTTATTTTTAGTTAAATTCCCTGACATTTCCCTGTTTTCCCTATCATCCAAAAATTCCCTGACTTTTCCAGGTTTTCCCTGTCTGTAGCCACCATGATCAACTAATCGGAAACTTGCATAAGCCTACACTAATCTTAAAGATAATTTAAAGATCTTTCATTTAAAATAAAGAAATATAAAATTGAGCTAATGGTTTACGATGTATACTGAAAAACGCATTTAGAAGCGTCAGTCATCTTGATGACGTAATAGTTCTTGTCCGCGGAGGAATTTTTTTGGCCTCCATATATAAAAATGCATATCTTAGGTAGGTCTAGCCTTCTGAAAAATGTGATGTTTGTGTCATAAGGTGCAGTATTATTTCCCTACGCTGCTCAGCTATACAATTACACATCAGTTTAAGTGAGTATAGTCCGAACTGGTAGTAAGACGCGGTGCTCATAGTAATAATATATATTTTTAGAAAGGTCAAAATTAAAGAAAGAGCTTAGATTTTGCACATGCTTAAGTGTTTAAGAAAATGTTTGAGTGCTCACCTTAGGTATTTGTTTTCATATTGCGATAGTGATGATTTAGACCATGTAGCCAGATGTGTGTATAAAAGGAAGAGAGTAAAGTTAAGCACATGACATTAGGGAAACTCGAGAGTAGGAACTTGTTTTAAAATACACATATATCTTATTTTAATCACCACATCTTACTAACCGTTTAAGAGAAATCACCCTCAACACACCCGGCAATGATCAAACGTCGATCCCAATCCCCTTATCTTCACCAGTCTAATATATTGCGAGAGTGACGCCTTAGACGATGCGGCGAACGAAGCGGGTCTTATTATTATTATTACTATTATAAACTATTATTGTTAAGCGCAATAACTTTTGCGCTACTCTTAATGTTAAAACCAATTAGTGGGCCCTAAGTATAGTTTAGGCGTGATTAATTAATTTTCTCAAACTGCTACCAAACTGGTAGTACGTCTGGTACATAGCAAATAAAGCCAAAAAGCTGCACTTTTTGATTGGAATATGCCACTTTCTGTAGTCATAGGTAAGGGAAAAAGAAACCTTTTCAGATAGGGAGCCACTTGAAAATCCGTGCAGGACACCAAAATGGCGGCCATTTATAGCCGCCAATTTAGTGTTCTTAATTCCATGGTATCTCAGCTTCTAATATTCCGATTTAAGTTTTTTTTGTTTTGTTTGAAAGCTCTGGCTAAGAAGAAACTAATTGGTTATCATATATTTATCTCCAAACTTTAAGGTTTCTCCACAATTTAAGAATTTATGGAGATTTCACTTTTCTAACAAATTTCATTGCTAACTATCTTTTTTATTGTCCATAATATCTCCTTTATAGGTGATATAAAAAAGAAAGAGAATAATTTTATCTTTTCATTGATACCAAGAAAATCTATTTTAATAAACTACTTCTTGAGAAATTACTGGACAAATGAAACGACTGGTTTACAATATTTCGTTTACTTTACTATTACAATAAGATAGTAACATAATGTTTACAAAAATGTTTGAATAATAGGAATGCTCCTGCAAATTAACTTCTTCTTATCAGCTTAAATCTCTTTAAATCAAGCTATCCTCTTCCTCATCTTCCGAATCATACCTGGAACAAAGTAATTATTTTCATATAAACTCTTAAAAAGTTAACAAGTAAAGAAAGGTATTTTTGACGCCTGGTATTTGAAAAAGAGTCTACATACAGAAGACGCTAAATGCGAAAATAAATATAATGATCTTGAAAGTGATGGAAATATTGAAATTTAGAAATTCTCAACCAAGCACATGCCTTTTATTGTATTTATTGTCGCATTTTTGACCTCCAGTGCAGTTCCTGCAAATCAGCGTGCATGGAACCTTAGCCTTTGAACAGGAGCATCGTGTACGGCATTCAGAGCAACTGCAATTAACCAATTCTCTACAAGCTGCCCAAATCGAGGGCAGAGAAGACCAGACCGGCACCCACTCCCCTGCAGCTCTGGTACATTCCCATCCTTCTGGTCCTGGAACGTTGTCTATCACTGAGCAGGCACGACCCCAGACTTGTTCTGCCTGGTATGCTGAACGGAGACAATGCTGCCTTAATGCCTCTTTAGTTGGGGGCAAGCTTGATAGACTGCGACTTTTTGAAGTAAATAGAAGCTTTCTAACATGATTGACTGAGAATTCTTCTCCATCTTTGTAGTAAATCAAAACAGTAAACTTCTCCAGACTGGCCAAGCCTCTTCAGAAAGGCCTGCTCAATATGAAACGCTGCAAACATGGCTACAAATTTGGATTCACCATAAAATTCAAGCCAGTTCCACTGGATGGATTTAGTCAAGGCAAATAGACGTTGAGCCACACATATGACAGGAATTTGTCTTGGATTTAAAAACGTTGTAATTTTTCTTATTTGATCCATTCCGTGCTTCAGCATTGACGGCGAAGAAGAACTTTCATTGAATAGAGGTAAAAGAGAGTTACGTGTTAATTCAAATGATGAAGAGCCTACCTTTGAAGCATAGAACGCTGCCCAGGAAAGATCTAAGGGCCCATCTTTTCTGTCGCTAAGAATATGGTCTAGCCATTCCTGTTCCGTTTTCCACTCGGATCCAAATTTAGAAGTTGACATCTGAGAACAGGTGATCTCGCTTGCTATTGGCACAGGAGGTTTCTTGGGAGGCAGTGTTACAGTATTGACAACATTGTAGCTGTCTGGAAGCTCTGTCACTTTCCTGTTACTTTGATCGACACAAGAAATGCTTGTGGCGAAATTACGAGGCTCACCAACTTCTCCTTCGCCGGGAATTTGAAAGATAGAAATTGCTTTTCCGTGGTAATATGATTCTGAAGTTGTACTGCTGTAGTTATGATCCATGTTATCGTACGCACCAATCACAAAGAGACCATGAAGCAAATTTGAGGGGCAAAGGACACCTTCTTCTTGAGCTCTCTTAATCTCCAAGTGAGCCAGACTTGCTGTTATCTCCATAATTCTGTTTGGTGATATTGAGAGGCCTCTTTTATGCATGCTTTCAATTATTGTATTATTTCGTGTTCTTCCAAATATAGACAGGCACACGTATAATGGAACTGGTGGTTCATGACTTTTCTTATGACGAATAATGTTGCCTTTTGGAATGTTTTCACTGTGGATGAAAACTATTAATTGCCTGATAGTCAAAGCAGGCTGAGTTGCTTTAGTCACATTCTCTTCTGAAGCATAGCCATGAAGTAAATAACACACTAAAGAGAGAAGTGCCGGAGGAACGCTTGCAGCTTGTTGATCATCGTTCAGATGACCATCAAGCGTAGCTTTGTGCTGGGTTATGATCTTTCTAATTTGCTTAATAAAGCTTTCACATGCAACAGCATCATCATCAAGGTTTTCAGAATGAATATATTAAAAAATATTAGCACCATCACGATAAAGGAAGTAATCTCTGCCTGAATGTTGAGCTTTGAACTGTGGGAAGTGATCGAGAATTCTCTCGCGTAAACGGGTATTATGTGTGTTTTGAAGGTCTTTACTCTTCATTCCCAGAATATTTGCAAGGCTGTTTGCATATATAATCTTTAAGTGAGCCATTTTTAATAACATCTCAGTATTATTAGATTCAGAGGCCTTGTTTTTCTCTCTTATGAAGCGTGCAACGGAAGCCATACTCTCGCAGATGGAGTTGACCTCTTCTTCTTTTACCCCAATTGATGCTCTCAGACAATTGTTCAGGTTTGTATAGCACTTCGAGTGGTACTTTGATTCCTTAGCAACCAAATCGCCACCCTCTAGGAATGCTTTAAGGTTTGTGTTATTGGTAATATCGGCACATCTCTTAAGTTTATCGTCTTGTAGGGAAGCAATTCTATATAGAGGTTTTCGAGTAGTGCCCTTTTGATTGCATATAAAACACATTTCATCTTTCATTTTAATAAATGATGTGGAACAACGCATATTCCTTGGGTTTTTTTCATCTGGCTCTAATAAAGTCTGTGGACTGTTCTCATGTGAATCATTTGGCAAAGAGGATGAACGTTTGCGTTTCTTTGTTCTGGCTAGTTTTGTTCTGTTGAAGTTAAGTGCACACTTTTTATGCCACTTTGCTTTATTTTTTTAATGTTCCTTCTATACCTTCACCCTCATTTAACTTTTGTACATCCAAACCATGGGGGCAATGCACCGAGATTCTGAAATTCTGTTAAATTTTCCGAAAGCGTCTTGTAGCCAGCACCAACAAGTGCTTTTTCAGTGTGTAAGGCTGGGCAAATATAGCCTTCATCACTAGATTCTTGACAAATGCAACATTTGGTCCAATCTATAACACGAAGCTCAAGTGGAGATTCAAAGTCAAAATTTGCCAGGCGCAGGCGCCTTGAAGTCATTTTGAGAATAATTCAATTCAGTCTAATCTGCAAAAATGAATGTTAAATGATTTATATGAATATAATTTTATATTCGAATGAAAACAAATGTAAGAGAAATCACACACAAAAAAAAAAAACAAATAAAAAAACTAGACGAACACTAAAATCATTTTTTTTAATTACGAGAAAATTTTAAGGCTTAGAGAAAAGTAAATATGGTAAATTAATGTACTTACTAAGAGCTTTTAAATAAAAAAAGAAAAATTAAAATCGAACCTTTAGGAGCTGAGATACAACCAATTCTAGGACTCCAAAATGGCGTCCATAAATATCAGCCATTTTGGTGTCCTGCATGGATTTTATTGTGGCTCCCTATCTGAAAAGGTCTCTTATGACCTCATTTATGACCACAGAAAGTGGCATATTCCAATCAAAAAGTGCAGCTTTTTTTTATGTACCAGACGTACTATGGTATGTATGAACAAGAACCTACACCAAAGAGCTTCATTTGGCAGAAACTCATAAGGTAGAGAGTTTCCGAAAGTTTCAAAATAAATAAGTGATCAAACTAGAATTCATATGTTTCATAACCACATCCTGCCCACCTTCCTACAACCTCTGGAAAGGTATGTGGGGAAGGATAATCCCTCAACTTCCACGCACGCAGCTAAACTTTGATTGAATTTTGCAAAAGGGGATAACAAAAAGGTACGGAAATTGCTGTCGAGTTGACAGAATTTCAATGATAGCTAGAGTCCCAACAAACGATGGAGAGGGTTCAGTTTCAATAGGATGGATGAACCGTGGCTGAGATGGTGATATAACGTAGCATTCGCCAAAATATTATATACACACAAATTAGTTTAATCTCTTACTATGAAAAGTATACAAATGTTTCAAACAAGTTACTAGTTAAGATATTAAATCTCACCCACACAATCATAAAAGTAATATCCTTTGCCTAGATAGTAATTCAGCCCATGGATGCACGCTGTTAGTACCTTCAAAAGTTCACGGTAGAGCATAGAAACATTATATTCTATTATATATACTCAACAACAGGGCTACTGAGTGAAATGCGTCAAGCTGCTATTAAATAGTTATGCTTGTATCAAAAGATGTTTCAAAATAACGCGCAAGATCATGCTAAGGTTAGTTATGTTTGCATTGATCAGATGTTTCAAAATAACGCACAAGATCATGCTAAGGTTAGTTATGTTTGCATTGATCAGATGTTTCAAAATAACGCACAAGATCATGCTAAGGTTAGTTATGTTTGCATTGATCAGATGTTTCAAAATGCAGGCCATTCATTATCCCCGTGTACACACCTTCAATTCGACGTTTAACAAAAAAAAAAAACTCCCAACCCCTTACCGTTTCTTACGTTTTAGTTTTTCTGCCAGAGTACACTTCCTATAAACACAAATACGTCGTCATCCATGGATAAAATATGTGTATATGTATTTTTTTTTAAAGGCGGCAGACCAAGGATGGTTGTCCAACAAGCTGGTGACAATAAACGCAGCTTAGTTTTCCACATGTCTTGTCTTCTAACATGTTGGGTCTAGCTTGTTAAATAATAAATGAGACTTTAAAGCGACCAGGGTATTTAAGGTATATAAACCTGACACTGCCTGAATTCACGAGAGGAATTCTATCCATTTTTATAAACAACTGTATAAAGATTTGTGACGGTTTAGCGATTCTTACCAACGATAGCCTTATTTGTATATCGTGACACAATGAGATACAGGAATCAGCATAGATGAGCGCTCCGCAGTAGAGCATTGAAGGGCGAAATTAAAGGTACCGGATTAGATTCCCATATCCAAGCGTAGCTTTTTTAAACTAAATTGATTAAATACCATTTCCTAATTGAGATTTATTTTCAAAATAAATGTATTCAATTAATATTGCATTGATAGTGAAGTTGCATTCCTCAGTAACCGCATGGTCTAAGGTGTCACTCTCGCCATGGACCGGATTGTCGACCAAAAGGAGATAGGGGTTCAAATCTAGGTAGGGTATACTGAGGGTCCAGTGTTCCAAAAATGCTTTTCTACTCTGTTTACACGCAGATTGTTATTCTTCCGTTGAATTCAAAATTACTCATTACAGCAATTATTGCATTTGCGTATAGCCTTAACAGGTAGTAAGACGAAGTGCTAAAAAAAAGGTGTGTAGCGACCACACAATGCGAATATATAACTGCATACTTGTATTGTTCATTGAGTTTTTAAACCAAAAGAGTTTAATTGAAACGAAAATGGATTGAGCTAAACGCTTGCTTACTTTCTTAATTACTTCCTAGGTCCATTCTAATGCTATCCTCCCATCGTGGCTAAACGCTATGTGTATAATTAAACAGAATATTTCAATTTGAGGAATTTTAGTATTTAATTTGAGTTTAAAATATGTCGTTTATAAGAAACGTCAAAAAGAGCTGTATTCAAAGAATCCATAGTTTTCAATTATAAACAAAGCGAGGCAATATCAGAATATTTATTTTTTAAAGTATACTAGCACTCAAACTCCCAAGTCTTGCTACTTTTCAAAACGGATTTTATATATTCCTGATACACAATCATGTGTGATATATTAAACGCAATAACAAAACCACAATCTTGTGTTATATGTTCTCGTTTTCGTGAAGACTGTAGGAAAGTAATCTACTGTGTGAGATCCGAGTTTATCGCCCCCCGAAGAGCACCTCGAATCTCTAACAGAAGTGGGGGAAGGGAATGTGCACATGAAGCTCAGTATGGCGACTGTACCAGCCACGATATCAATAAAGATGAAATGCGTCTCGCTCATCACATCAGGTATGGAGCAAGAAGAGAATTATTGTTTCCATATATGAACCAGAGAGTTATAATTACCATCACTAACGCTTAAGGTGCATCATAGATATTAATGGATGTTTAATTTCTTATTCTATTGTTTGGATAAATATCTCGTAGTATTTAGGTGATATGAAGATTTAGTGGCTTTAAATCTATGTTTTTTACAGAGTTATTAAACATACGCTTTACAAACACCAGAAAAAGATATGAGATTAAGTTTAAAAAGCGTTTAGTTCTGAGACATATTTTACACTAAGCTCTATAACCATTATATTTGTGTAACTTAACGAAGCCATTTAATTTCCCTAAGACAGGCCTCTCTGATCACTTATCCAAGTATATGTGTTTCCGGCAGCCTTGATTCCCCATCCTTAGCATTGTTGTACAACGTAAATAAAGTATTAATGCTTTAGAACATATATAAAGAACCTTAACTTCAAACCGTTGCTAGAACTATTAAGAGTAGAGAGCAGGTCAAGACCATCAAATGCAGAGGAAGACCAAGCTTGTGACGCAAACACAGCATCTCACAATAACTGACGGTGTTCACAAATATGGCAAGATGGTAACGTAATGTAAAGAATAACATATTTACGACAGAGGATCTGAGAACAGAAAAAAGAACACCAAACATTATATATACTTTGAAACGAGACTCGTATCTAATATTTACTGGATCGACTTACATACTATTAGGAACCCTGTTGTAATCTGTGTGTATCCAAGAGCCGTGCCTGGGGTTCAAGTTATTCGTCTAACATTATAATGGATTACAGAGAGCCAAAAGGTAGAGGTTCAAATCTCAGACAGTGTATACAGTGGGTGGATTCACACATGTGATTATAGCGATACTTTAACAGCCTATTTCACAACTAGTGCGCATACACTCTCTATAAACTACGTTATTCAACCTCAACCTTAAAATTAAACATGTATTCTCAGAACATTGTTAAATTTATTCTGAGCCAACATTACGATTACTCGATGTCCAAAGGAAGAATAGAAAGTAAGGAAAAAGAGTTGGGTAAACATAATCCCTCAATCAGTGATGGAAGCCAATCTAACCAAAGAGGCCAAGTTAACTTTTATTCCATAACATTTTATGAGAGCTTGGACAAAGCGGATAGCACTCATTCATCTCAATGGCGTTGCCTGCCCTTTGTGGAAATTTCAAAACAAAAACACTAACAGTTTAGAATGGAAAATTTAATTCCAATGTCTATAGTTATTTATAGTGGTGTTTATTTAGACATATTAAACTACAGATGGGACCCTTGGCTTTCATAAGTCAAACCAAAAGATAACACTGCTGAGGAGATCAGTTTTAGAATTAACAATTATTTTTTAAAATATAAAATAATGGTTGATTATATAACATCATTATTAGTTTCTGATCCATTGTCTTTGATATGTAAATACATGAGCAGTTTCTTGTAAATTACAGAATAAAGTAAATTCAACAAGTGGATGCATTGTTATTACTTAGGATCAACATAGAAACACATTAAAATGCATAATTAGTTCATCCCGGGGCAGCCATTATGCAGCCAAAAGAATAATAACTCATTGAGGAAAAAGTAACAATCTGTTCGTCAAAGATAATTTTTGCAATCAATTTCCCAGAACTCAATTTACAAAATATATTTCAAAAAGGATTTATTCAAAGTTAACAGGTATAAGGAAAGAAAACAATAACATGTAATATTCAAAACAGTTAAGTTTTAATTCCTTATTTATTAATATTAAAATTCTCCACATAGATAAATAACCATGAATATTATTAAAATTAGGACTTTTTTAAATTATAAAAATAATTGCTATCCTCATTTTCCGATGAAAATGTCTTTGAGAGTAGGCCACTTTATATTTCCAATGTTGATTATATCTCCAAAGGTATTTTCGATATGAAATAATTTATCAATGCAAAATTGTAGTATTACTAAAATTGAAAAACTATTATTTGAACTTTTTTTTTATATAAAACCAATGGTTTCCGAGACATTGGCTAGTTTATTTTTTAAATTAGGTTTGTGAAATCTATTGTTATACTCTTTGGTTATCAAAAGTTAATTTTTATTCCACAGTGAGAATTATTTAATATCGTATATATGACGAGTTTTAAGTACATATTTCCATTTTTAGGCAAAAGAGAAAGAAAGTTCCTGAGGTTCATTGTGCCATTTATTACTATATTGTAAATAGTTAATGCAACCAAAGTTTATATAGTTACATTTTTATAACCAATCATTTCACTTAGCTAAAATACGTATTATAGAGTGTAATTTGACTAAATAAATAGTTAGTACTTGAGTAAACTATATCCCTGGCTTGATGTTTGATAGTAAGACACACGGCAATAATCAAAATGGCGCGTACGCACTAGAGCTCACACGGAGTTTAAACTCAACATTGAGTTGACCGATTATATTTGCATCACAATCAAACAATAGCTATTGAAACAAACTTATCTATAAACAATACATTAAATTAAAACTAAATAACAAATCCTTTCAAAGGAAATGTTATTGTTGAAGAAATAACTTATTATGTGATTGACTGTCTGAGATTGTAACGGGCGCTCAGTGACCTATGGTCCACCTCCCGTTATCAAACTGTCTCCAGGTTTTAGTCGAGTGTAAAGCCAAATAAATATCGTTCATTTTAAAGGTGACTTTTTTGTTTTTGTTGCGAAAACCATATTTCACAGCGGTCTGAGGAAAGTTGTGCCTCAGGTCTTGCAAAAGATTGAGGCCACCAGGTCCCAATCCCAAAGCATATTTGCCGAGATGTCTCCGTCTCCTTCCCTCCTGGACAAACGCGTGTTTCAAGGGTCGGGGAATCAAAGGGGGGTATGCTGGTGGGAGGATCGGAAGGGGGATCATCTCGCTGAGTGGTAGAACGAAGGAAGAGATAACCCCGCCCCCACTTTTTTCCATCGCTCATTGTTTTGAGAATAACGCTGGCCTACCCTTGCTAGCCCATGCATCCATCTGACATTGGCTTGCTTTTTTCGTTCGGCGACGCTCGGCAAAACTTTTTGTTTTGTTAATGTAACCTTTCTCTAAGAGAGCCGTTTCTGGTCCACTTTCCTCCCTTTGCTCTTCTTTCTTTACTATTTAGCAGATTGCTTCCACCACTTCGCCAAATAACTTATCCTCCTCTTGTAATGATCCCGGGAGCTCTCATCTTCTACCCTAGTTAGCGACATGTGGCAACATAGAGGCGGGAGCGGGTTCGCAGATCACTTTATTATACTTTACTTTCAAGTAACTATATGTCAAATTACAGTAGTTGTCTTTGGGCAGGTTACATTCCTACTCCGGAGAGCGGTCTTGGGGAAAATCACTCATTTAACAAGTTTGTAAGCACCAGTAACTTCAAAAATGCACTAAACTTGTTTCCTTGGGCTTGTGCCAATTCGCTAAAGCTATTATTATCCTTCAGATTAAATGTTTCAGTCTCGTAATAGTCTAGATTGTGTTTACTGGAAGATTAAAGTTCGAATTTCGGTCGTGTGTACGTTGTGGAGGTTTGTAGAACCAATCCACTTGTAATAGAGAAACCAATTATGCTTTAATAATATTCAATCCAATAATGCAGACATATTATTTGCATCCTATTTCACCAATTACTAAATTGAAGTATTTAATTGCTTAGCTTAAATAAGTTTGTATGATATTCACTATTTTTTTCACGTGTAAAAGAGTTCAGATTTTTTTTCTACACGAACATTATAGACGGTTTATTTAATACTACTTCTCAACTAATTGACCGCATTTTATTAATAGTTTTGCATAGTGAACTACAATAATAGCTTGTAGAGAGAGCTCCCTATACATAAGTTAGGCCTATATCCAATCCCAAAAATATGTTAGAGTGCCTGAGTGTATTTTCTAAGTTAAAGGGGGCCAATCGATCTACCAAATGAAGTATTGAGACGAACAATATTAAGTTATCTCATATCGCCATGGCAACCATTATATTATAATAGAAAAATCCTATAACTTAATGGAGTTGGCGTATTGTTAATATTTTAGTACTAAACTAAAGGTAAATTAATTTTTGAATAAAAGAAATGTTTTTTTTTTAATATGAGTGGTTTAAGGTTAAATAAATCTGTATCCTATCTAATGGGGCTGCAGTAAAATGTTGACCGAGAGTGTTCAGCGAGCGTGCTAGGACCATTTAAGAACATCTCAAGCTCCATAACTCATATGTTTCGACCCCTATTAGTATTATACCTTAAAACACCCATTTTATACAACTCAGGTCGTATAATAAATATAAAATACACACGCTCCTAAAATCACTCGGCACTTATTTGAGGTTTAGGTCCCAATAGTATATTCTATTGTATTATTATTATTAAAGTTTAGTGGAACAAATGTTATTGAAAAAAGTGTCTGGTCTAAAGAGTCTAAACATTGGGGCTATTTCTTTTAGCACCGCGTCTTACTACTTGTTCGGGTTGTACGTATGTGCTAGTTACGCTCATGTTTTTAGGTTATATTTAAAGGAAGAGTACCCCGATATGCGTGGAGGGAGGGTGAAAATATTTTGGAAAACCTCCCTCAGACTGAGGTCCAAACCTTGATATCCTCGTCATTGGCAGTCTAGTCCTACAGGAGAGTAGCGGGTCTGGGACTATTATTTCGACTTGCTCGAGGAAGCCAGACTGCTAATGACGGAAACCAGGGCGAGGGAAGGACTCTAACCTCATGTCTTCCTTACACTCCATCTTGTTAATTAAAGGGAGCTGTTCTGCACACGCCACCACGGCTCTCCACTGTAACTACCTCTCTCTCTCTCGCCATTGATACTCACTACGTTGTTACGCTGCCGCTCTCTATTAGACAGAGCATCACATGTGCTAGCACACACACACTCAGAAGTATACATGTGTCCAAAAACTATTTATATCATATATTATCAAAGTCTTGGGTTTTGGACAATCTCCAAGAACTATGTAATTAGGAAGAACTACTGTGCTTAAGAGCCTAAATTAGTGATTCTTGAGTTGTGTAGTAATGTTTGGAATAATAATTAAAGAAAGTGTGATTTGTATTTGTTCATTGTATGTTACATATGAGGGACCACCGGATTTATATTAAATTTATCATTGGGGTTCTCCAATATTTTCAGGTTACCTAACAAGGGATTTTGGCACTTGTATTTCTTTTATCAGGAAAATAATCCCAGCCAAAACAAGTGTTTTTACAAACGTGCACATTACTTTTAAATATCATATTACACTACTATTTTTATTTGTTTCATGCCCAAGCAGCAATTGTTTAAAAAAATGTAATATTAACACAGTAAACGTGTTAAAATAATAGGCTTATATTTTAATTACAGCCATTACTAGATATATCTACTTAGCTCGCAAATTTATGCAATTGTATTGATTTTCATTGCCCCTAGAGAGTAGCCTACTTAGCAAAAATCGTGTTAATAAGGCGGTAGACAACAATGTTAACTAAAGGCTAAACAGGGAAGCTATATGTTCCTGTTAAAGTACGTTTAGGTAGTAAAAGATTATCTCTAAGTGGAATAAGGTGAATAAATGTTCATTTGAATTGAAAATATTTTAGGGAGAAAAGACTCGATCAGAATTCAGACCAACCAAATCATAGCGTATGAATGTATGAATACTAAAGGTTAACAACAAGTATATGCTACTGTGAATGTGGATGTTACGTTTGCACAGTCGCCGGTGAGTCTACAAAGCAATTAGTTTAGTTGGGGAATGTAAACAACCTATTATCATTCCACATGCTCGCCGAACGTTTTACAAAACCAGCGGTGAGTTTATAAAGTGACCACTAGCCAGCCGTGAGTGTTGACAAGTCACGTGAAGATTAGGTTAGGCTAGTTTAGGTTAGACTAGTTTGTGATTACGTTCTATACTTTCGTCAACACACACCGGTAAATGTATATAATAAGGTTTATGTGGCATACTTTCAACATACTGCATTGGGAAATGTACAAAATCAATAGTAGATCTAATA
Organism: Timema shepardi; assembly: GCA_902151425.1. Classification (NCBI taxonomy): domain Eukaryota; kingdom Metazoa; phylum Arthropoda; class Insecta; order Phasmatodea; family Timematidae; genus Timema; species Timema shepardi. The sequence continues at coordinate 152,262 of CABFVX010001297.1, read as the reverse complement.
AATTCTTATATTTGTTAAAATTGATCATTGCTTTCGGTGAAGCTATAACTTCACCGGTATTTTTATAAAATGACGAATTCAGCACCATCTTTCTAACATATATAAGTATTTAGGGAGGATTGTATGTATGTTTGAATTTAAGTCACTGATAATTATGTAGTACATTCAAACGTGTGCCGTAGAACATTTTCTATTCAAGTACGACTGTCCAAATATCTATCTACCTTCGCAGATAGATTACTAAATATTTGCCACGAAAGTTAGAAAACGTGTGTCTCATTAAGTTGCACAGATATTATAAGTGAGCGTCAAGGGTTGTAGATAACTAGAAGGGAGGGGAGGGGGTATTACTGGCTGATCTAGTTTCTAGAGGTAAGAAAGGGGTTGCCTTATTACCTGTTTGTTCGCACGAGAATCCGCGGGAAATTAAGACACGTTCTGTGCAAACTTTACCATCACCAAGACATTAATGACATCGCAAACAATGTATGTCAGGCCCCTAGGAGAAACCAAACAAAAATATAACAAAGGGCGTAGAAAATAGTGAAACGAGAAAATACCAAAAGACAATTCACGTTCATTGAGTTCTAACATTTATAAAACTAAATATTTGTTGGAACATACGTGTATGTTTGAGGGGCAGTAGTAAAGATTTTGGAAAGGTTGATGTTTGCGACAGACATGCATGAAGAACGTGCACTCAGTATACACCTCTAAGGAGTATTTATATAAACACAGGTAATTGTATTTATGATCATAATACACACACACACACACACACACGAGTTCTAGTGAGCGGCGAATAATAAAAGTTGAGGACCTCCACGAGCACTCCTCATAGAGAAGTTGAGCAGTTACTTCCCTTGTCTCAAAAGACAAAAAGTCCCAGGTTCAATCTTGATGAAAAGTAAGTGCAGGTTTAGTTGTTTTTTATATTGTTCCATGTTTGAGTGAGAGGGTTCAATAAAATAAACGCATGAAAAACACTAAACTTAGGAGCAGTAATTTTTCTCTCTCCAGGAGTATTACTACCCATCCCCGCTACTTTGCCTGAAAATAGAGATATTCACTTACAGCTCGTATGTTATGTGAAATAAAATAATATACAGTAATGCAGAGGTATAAAGGAAAAAGCCCATAAGTAAACTAATATACTCGTGCAGAGACATTGACACAAGAGGGACAACTCTGACCTCCATAGTTCATAGCAATCAAACCAATTCCCCAGACCTCACTTTGAAAATACTTGCTTATAGCTCACAAACTTTTGGTTTTATACTAATACATTCCAATTTGTTAGTAATACAACTTTGCGAAGATAAGTTATTTCCAGTGCTTACCGAAATTGTTTATTACGTAAGAAATACCATGGTAGGTTCAAAAGATAATAATTTCAGGACATTCCAAATATGTCCTCCTTCAATATTAATGTTTCTTGTCTTAGGCGAGAGAAAGTAACCGGGATTCATTTGAATTTTCACTCCCCGAGTTACTTAGATCATCACTATTTAAAAAACAAGATTTGTAGGAGACCCCGATGCACTGTGGGATTGTCTTCCAGAATAAACCATTACAGACCTAATATTCACTAACTTACCTAGCAATTAAATTTATAAATACCAGGCGAACGACTCGTGCTCTTACTGGCGGCAGTTTCAGCAGATATACAGTAGCCCCATAGCTTCTTTGGTGCTGACTGACAGCTCACAGCTGACTTCTGACAGTCAACATCTAGGTATATACCTAAATTTTGACCTTCAGAAGTGACAGCTGCTAAACAAATGTTTTTGCAGGTCATATGGTTCGGCGTAGGGATACATAATTTGGTCTGATAACTTTTCAAAGCTGTCAGTCAGCACCAAAGAAGCCATGGGGCTACTGTAGTTATTCTGTTACGATCGGTCTTGTCTAAGCAACCATTGTTGGATTATCGTCGGGGTTTGACCACCCGTGTTTGTTACAATACTTTGAACGTAAAAAGAAGAATCTCATTTTGTGAGTACAAGCAAATCACAATCAAACTTATTCCCAGTGACCAATTGACAAGGCCCGCGAAAGATTTAGGAAAACCTGGTTTGATTCCAGTTGCCACTCTAGTGAGTATTAGGATTGAGTGTATTTACTGTGGATTGAATATAAATAAATTATTCTTAAGACTGTGTTATTCAACAAAATCAACAAACAAGGTAAAACTGTGTAAAACTATTAGGGAGAACCAAAAATAAATAATGAAAACTATATATTTGAATGTTGATATTAGTAACAATAAGTATGACATAGATCCTACACAAAGTCAGTCAACACCGTGTATAGCTACTGAGTTAAAGGTCGAAGGTTCGATTAACGGCATAGCAAATAGCGTATTAATGGTGGATTGTGAGTTTACCCAATGATCAAGTAAGTTAGTTTATATGTTGTGTGCTAAACTAACACATGTTTATAATAAAAACAAACTAAATCAGTTTAAAAAGATTATGAAACCTTTATTTCTCACCCATAAAAAGAGATTCAAAGACAACTGATTAAGCCACCACGTTTTTTAGAGCTATTACTTAATGGGATTTCTATCATTTATCAAAAGCCGATAGCACCGCGGACCCGCCTTGTTTTTATGGGGCCGATGGATCGTTGAGCACGATGAGGTTGATATATAATCCATCACAAGGAACAGAAATATACGGCGGTTTAATCTTGACGTCAGACATATCGGCGTCGTCATAACTCGTTAATATCGAGTTAGAAAACGTGTAGTGACCATTCAGGTTAAAGTCGTTTCATTTTCCAAGACAATGATTCAAAATCTAATAAAATATATATTTATATATATTAACATGCCGAGAAAGCTAAGCCGGGACTTAATATGTCTTTAAGAGGATCTTGATCGAATCTCGACAGTGACAATAATTAAATTTAAAGAATAAAAAACTTGATCTATTATACTAATGATTTAGTATATATTTTATGATGTGAAAGATGTGAATATTTAAGCCAGAATCTAAGTAGTTACTAATTAACAGTGATCAAGAGGTTGGTAGGTTAGGAGAACACAAAAAGTTATTATGTGGCCGATAGGCTTTCAGGGCGCGGGTGACATTTTATTTTTTATTCATACAATTTGTTGTTAAATCTAAAATCAACCAAGAAATTAAGTTGGGATAAAATATGATACTAAGCAAAAACGATTATTATTAAATTAACAATGAATGATTGGTTTTGCAGTTGAATTGAGTTAATTTAGTTAATTAAGAATTTAAAGCATGCCAATCATTATTGTTTTATTGAGAAAATAAATATATATGATGGTATCGTGGACATGAGCACCAAACAAATCTACATATAATAAAACTCTAAATTTGTATTTGCGCACGATTTCATTTGTTTTATTTCAAGTAAACTCAAAATTACCCTTGGGATCAAGGTGGGACGACCTATATTAATTTTTAGTCTATAAATCTTTTTAAATCTCCTTAGCAACGAGGGGTCTGGAGGTATGTTTTCACGCATTTATGCCGTTGTATGTGAATTAGGATTTTGTTTCTTGGTACTCAATCAACAGCACAATTTTAGATAATTTGATAGGGCGCTTATTAGAGTGTGCTTATTTCAATTTACTTTACTTTTGTTTCTTGGATTGTAAATTTATATATATATATATATATTAAAACAAATAATTTTATGCGCATTTTAATGTTGTAAGGTTTTACTTTTTCTAGGACCTATATACGATAAGAATAACAAATGACCAATTTTTTAAATGTTTGTCTGTTTGTCTGGTGTCAGTAAACTCAAAGTACTCATAGGATCGATATGAGTATCTTCTGTTGTATTATTTATTTTTTGAGCTGTATCATCCCGCCATCTCCTCAGAGAGCGAAGTAGTGTCGAAAAGGCCGGGTGGTAGCATTGGACATTCGTCGCGGCTGGAGTTTCGGGTACAGAAGAAGGCTAGTGATATGAGCTGGGTTATTGGGGGAGGGGTGGGGGGGGGGGTTGAGTCAATCCCCATACGCAAATAAACCACTGCTCTTTTAGTTTTATAATTGTTTTGTATTCAAAGTTGTCAAATATTTCCATGTAATGTTTTAATGCGAGTGAAGTTGGAGGAAAATGGTTGTTACAAATAAATAAAATACTTTCTATTCAAATTGATGAAATCCGTACAGATGAAGCCAATAAAGTGCACATTGAAATATGGCTTGAGCTCCAAGCTTATAATTGGTAGTCTTTATGGTCGATGGGGTCTCGAGTCTACTCTGAACCTTTAACAATAGGGTTAGTTCCATTATACAAGAACGTAACTAGCCAGAGAACGTGCGTACTAGTGTGGATACACATAAGAAAATAAAAGCTTTATCTTTGTCTCCAAAATGGGAATAAAGAAGGATAGAACGACTTGTATGGAACTTTTCACCATTTCTACCTTTGAGTATTCTAGAGCAGCGGTTCCCAAAGCGTGCTCCGCAAGGCATCTCCAAGTGCTCCTCGAATATATTGGAAATAAAAACAAATAAAATGTGACAGAATATAAAGAGTGTGAATTTGTGCGTCCACGAGCCGTGTATAGGTGTAAGAATTGGGTACCTATACATTATTTACAGACTGCACGCGGTGAAACCAGACAGAGACTAGAGGGTGCCAGTTCATCCCGTCTCTGAGAGATCTTCGCCGCGCTTTCAGATACGATTGTTAGCCTCGACACCTTTCCAGAATTTTCTGGGAAGTTTCTATTGCATCTTAAAAACTCGTGTTTCCTCGCACCTCCAGTAAATTGAAGTTCGGTCGGTATACATTCTAGGGAGGAAACAAATCACGTAGCAGTGCGATGTTATTTATTTGAATCCTACTTTGAATTCATTATCAAAATGTGTTGCTTTAGGTTAATTTATGTTTTTTTGTAGTTTTGCGTTTATGTAGTTAAATACCTTATTTATCTGAAATTAAGGGTGAAAATAACATTTATAATGAAATAGATATTGATGATTAACATGCCCAAAGGCTTAAACATTCGTTTCCATCGTGAATAGTGCTTTAATTCGGTCTAATATCAATCTATGTAGAGTCTATGTGGAAATATTGCCGCCCTTATAACATAGACAGTTATATGCCAAATTGTTGTTTTGAGAAAATTATATTAAAGTTATAATTTTCAATGGGAAAAATTAAGTTTAGAAAAAAAATTAAGCTATTTAGAAATTTAAAAATAATACGTGCTCTTATTACATGATAAAATATCTACTAAACACTTTTAAAAATGCAGTTATGTAAGAATAGCAAAAAACGCATGAACATACCTTTAGCATCAAGGAAACTAGTGCTCCATGACAAATGTCTCCTGAAAAGTGCTCCGCGATTCAAAAAGTTTGGGAACCGCTGTTCTAGAGCAAGTCCCCAGAAATCAAATGAATGATCTTAGCGACGTGACGTGCCACGTGTCAAGGATAATACTTACTATAACTAAAATAAATGGTACGGCGCAACGCAAATACTTTCTCCCGCTTTTATCAAAAAGAGACATTTACTAAAAACTGGCAGGATTTGTGACACGAAATAATTGATTTATAAAAACGTTAGACCAACATATATCATAAATGAAATAATATATTCATCATATATTTATTGTTTGTGAATTTATTGTTTATTCAAGTTTTTAATTATTTTCTGTAGATTGTTTTAACTTTTGATATTTTGAGAGGTTAAGGCATGTTTGCCTTGTATTTACAATATAGTCACCTTGATTGGACACCATGGCTATTAGCGGTGCATCCAAGGTTGTCATGGGGGAAAAGAGGGTGGGGGGGGGGTCAGTGTTATATAAATTCCAACCAAATCAATGTAGAGGGGATATACAATGTATTATGTAAAACCATGCGCAGTGCAACAAACCCAGATTCGAACCTCCAGCTCCCCGTAAGCGAGAGTGACGCCTTGGACAATGTGCTTTACTTTTCAACATTTAGCGAAGAGAGTTGCTAATACTATTATTAAAAAGAAAATGAGGCAGCCCTGTTTGTCTTAAAATATGAATAAAAAATAAATAAATACAACATCAATAATAATAATAATTATAGTTATTGATGTTGTATTTATATATTTTTTATTCATAATATAATTTATAATAATAATTATTATTATTATCATTATTAGTATTAGCACCACGTCTTACTACCCGTTCGGGTTATATGCACTCACGCTAATGTGTAATGGTAGGGTGATTGTGAGATGACATGGAGAACCTACAGTTTAGCGTGGGATCCGAACCACGGTGGAGGCCTGGCATTCCTCACATTCACAAGTTGTAATTAATACACGTTTTAAATATAAAATAGGAAGGTGTATTTATAAATTTAAAACAGTTTGATGAGCATGTCACATCCTTGTTGTCCTTGCTCAGGGTCAGGCTGTACTCCGAGCACTCTTTACTATTTAGGTTATGTTTTGTTAGGTTGGGCTAGCTTGGTATAAAATAATATTTGTCACTCAATTATATTAAGAGTGGCTAAATTGAGCGTTAACTAAATTAATTTTAGTTGTATGAATACATTATTTAAAAAATATCGTATATAGTGTTTATTGTACTCTGTAGTGTTGTTCAGTCTGAGTCCCTAGTTTGATCCTTACGACTTTAACCCTCACGTCTGTTTAGGTCCGCACTCTGGAAAAGGCCACGCCATTGCTGAAAACTGTCTTGGCAAATAAAAAAGATATTCACATATCTCAGGTGTTTATTTCAGTATGCCAAATTAAAAAAAAAATCAAAAAAAGTAAGTTGAAAAGTGCCTCTACATTGGTTGATTTGACATGGAACCAACCCTATCCAAAGTTTGATATTGTGACTGGTTTAATTCTGTCTCTAAATAAAAGGGACATCACGGTCTACAGGGGCCGAATCCATTTTTGATATTAAACAAACGTTTCCTAGAGACGAACCCGATAAATAGTTTCGTGGATTAGAGTTGCAAATAATTTTGTCAATGGTAGGTGGGTTCCATTGCATAAGCCCTGTTTATACAGAATTTGAGTTTATGTGGATCATTATTGTGTTTTCCAATTTTAAGTTTAATTTGTGTGACAGCATTCTTTAGATGTCGAACTGTTTAGAACTACTGGATGGTTGTCATTTTTTGCTGCTCGTCCTCACAGTTAACAGAGTCCACACAGATGTAACAATGGGGCTCTCCTAAAATATTCAATACCTTTTCATTTATTCTAGCACCTTCTTCATTGTGTGGTCACAGGATAGATGTGATTTAAAATTTCAAATTAGCAGTTTGGCGCACCCCATTTTCAAATCTATTGGCATATAGCATAAAATAATAAAAAAATCGACTATATTTATAATCATAAACATTTAATAACTATAAATATTACTTTTAGTCTAACGTCAAAAAATACATTTGCAAAAATACACTTTTTATTGCTTAATGTGAACACAAACGAACCAAATAAACGCTAAAATTATATGATCACGTATATTTCAATTTGGAGTAACCTGCGTCAGTGGCTGCATGGTCTAAGGTATCGCCGTCTCAATAGACTGGAATGCTGGTGATCAGTTTGAAAACTTTGCGTCTCTTGAGTGGTTCCTAAATAATTTCACGAAAGTTCAGCTTTTTATATAATTGAGAAGTACTACAAATTATCTGGACATGAAAAATGTTTTTTAAACTTTTCATTTCGCACCAAGTGTTATGTTACAACCACCCAGACCGATCTAAAGGAAATGTATTCATATTTACTTGTAGTAGAGGAGCAAATTTATGAAAACAGTTGCAATAAGATGCACAATCGGGTGTCGTCCAGCAAGCTAGACTTGAAGAGCTTGACGTTTAGTCCGCGTGCCCATTGCAGCGGGTTGAATTTTGTTATTTGTAAGAAGAAAGAAAGTTTTGCCCATTTAAAGCGAACAAAGTTTAAGTAATAGTTATAATATTGAACTATTTATCAAGCTATAAGGTGGTCTCAGATAGTATGCAGGTGCCATAAATAAATGACAAACAAACACTCTTCCGTCAATAACAAGTAAATAACGCCGCTTTTAAAGTATTGCATTGGATGCTTTATAGCGAGTTACCAACGCAGTAACAAGTTTATCACGCTTCGCCAGAACTCGGGTCAGAATAAAAAGAGGTCATCAATAATACCAACGATCAGGAGGTAAGTTCTCCACAACAAGGAATCGAATAGTAAAAAAAGACCGGAACCACATCTTATCGGCCATCCATTCCAGAGGGCCGCCAGGAGAGCACGGGAAACTTCTCATAACTTGGAGGATAGGTGGAGTCATAAAACCGAGGAACAGGGGAGAGAAAGATATCAAAGAAGAAGGGAAGAGAAGCCCTGTACATCACAGATCGGAGAGGGGAAAGTTTTCAGCATGTGATTTACGTCGTTAAGGGAGGTAGGTTTCCTTTTCCGGGAGCGTCGGCTGCTTTTCTTACCTTTGTGGGAAACTGTGGTCCCCTCCAAGGCTTCCTTCATTATTATATTGGCTGCTCATTGTCGGGGCGTGAGGGTTCTGATCCAGGGTGTCCACTGCTCATTCCTACCTCTGTCTGTGTGTGAATTCAGTTAGTTTGTAAGTCATATACTAGTATCAACACGAACATCAGAGTAGAGTGATTGTAAGTCATATACTAGTATCAACACGAACATCAGAGTAGAGTGATTGTAAGTCATATACTAGTATCAACACGAACATCAGAGTAGAGTGATTGTAAGTCATATACTAGTATCAACACGAACATCAGAGTAGAGTGATTGTAAGTCATATACTAGTATCAACACGAACATCAGAGTAGAGTGATTGTAAGTCATATACTAGTATCAACACGAACATCAGAGTAGAGTGATTGTAAGTCATATACTAGTATCAACACGAACATCAGAGTAGAGTGATTGTAAGTCATATACTAGTATCAACACGAACATCAGAGTAGAGTGATTGTAAGTCATATACTAGTATCAACACGAACATCAGAGTAGAGTGATTGTAAGTCATATACTAGTATCAACACGAACATCAGAGTAGAGTGATTGTAAGTCATATACTAGTATCAACACGAACATCAGAGTAGAGTGATTGTAAGTCATATACTAGTATCAACACGAACATCAGAGTAGAGTGATTGTAAGTCATATACTAGTATCAACACGAACATCAGAGTAGAGTGATTGTAAGTCATATACTAGTATCAACACGAACATCAGAGTAGAGTGATTGTAAGTCATATACTAGTATCAACACGAACATCAGAGTAGAGTGATTGTAAGTCATATACTAGTATCAACACGAACATCAGAGTAGAGTGATTGTAAGTCATATACTAGTATCAACACGAACATCAGAGTAGAGTGATTGTAAGTCATATACTAGTATCAACACGAACATCAGAGTAGAGTGATTGTAAGTCATATACTAGTATCAACACGAACATCAGAGTAGAGTGATTGTAAGTCATATACTAGTATCAACACGAACATCAGAGTAGAGTGATTGTAAGTCATATACTAGTATCAACACGAACATCAGAGTAGAGTGATTGTAAGTCATATACTAGTATCAACACGAACATCAGAGTAGAGTGATTGTAAGTCATATACTAGTATCAACACGAACATCAGAGTAGAGTGATTGTAAGTCATATACTAGTATCAACACGAACATCAGAGTAGAGTGATTGTAAGTCATATACTAGTATCAACACGAACATCAGAGTAGAGTGATTGTAAGTCATATACTAGTATCAACACGAACATCAGAGTAGAGTGATTGTAAGTCATATACTAGTATCAACACGAACATCAGAGTAGAGTGATTGTACGTCATATACTAGTATCAACACGAACATCAGAGTAGAGTGATTGTGACCAAGGCAATTGGGTTTCCAACATTCACCACATACCCCGGTTTATTATTTTCCACACTATAATCGTAATTTTAGGGTAGTTCTGTTGCATTTATTTAAAATCCTTCTTTACCTATCTATTCCTGAGGCTTATGTGCTGTAAGTAGATACTCGTCCACATCCTGGCAATAAATTGACGCTAATCAAATAGATAAACGTGTTGTTGTAGATGTCTTGTTTAAATGATCAATTAAAACATTCAAAGTAATTCTGGCATGATCATAACAAATACGAGATATGTAACCTAATTTAGGTAGGCATATATTTAGCCTCCAAGAGAATGAATGTTTCCGAAACAATGTACCACATATATAACAGTCTTAATCTAAGGCTTACCTGTATTCAATAAATCGGAGAAGGCCTTGACTTATTATTTTCGTAAGAGTTTTTAGGATCCGAATTAAAATGTTAATTTAATAAACACTTTTCAAATGCAGCGTTATTCAAAAGCAAATTAGTTATCATAGCTAATGTGTTAACTAATAAAATTGATACATTTAATAGACAAATAAAGAAAAACATATCTTGAAATTTTGTGAGAATCAACTAAATCAATAAATTAAATTTAAATTTAAAAATTGAAGCATAACGTTATGACATTAAGATAATCTAAATTAAGATGTTTAGATATTGTATTGAGAGACCTGGGCATGTGTTAAGAATAAATCAATGATTTGTAAGGCTCTAAGCTTAAATTATTATTATTATTATTATTATTAGCACAGCATCTTACTACCCGTTCGGGTTATACGCTCTTACGCTAATGTATAATGGTAGGGTGACTGTGAGATTTAATGGAGGACCTACAGTTTAACGTGGAATCCGAACCACGGTGGAGGCCTGGCATTCCCCACATTCACAAGATGTCTTGTCAAAGTTGAAGGAAGGGTTTGGTAATCAGATAAATCTTTGCCGGAACCGAGGATTGAACCCCGGACCCCCAGCACAGAAGTCCAACACCTTACCCCTAGACCACCAGGTCACCCTCTAAGCTTAAAGTGCAACCCAAAACACCCATGCCACTAATATTATGACAAAAAAATGGAATAGTCCCAATGTTACTCAAGGTTACAAATATTTTTGAAGTAATATTATAAATTGGATATAATGTTAAAAATAACGTTTATCTTATCTAGCCTATATTCTGTCAGCTAAGTTGACAGGTGAAATAAATTATCATCTAAGACCCCGACCTTAAATAGTATTGCCAAGTCAAAGTGATATCGGAGAACAAAAGCACTTTTGTAAAAATGTAATAACTAATAAGAAGTATACTATATCAGCTCCAAAGTGGTCACCATTTGTAAAGCCTAACACTATTTTCTACAAAAATAATAACATAGTTTTGTACATCGTGCATTACTACCCGACCAAGCTATCTGCACATATATAATTACCTATATTTATTATTATTTAGCACCGCGTCATACTACCCATTCGGGTTACACGCTTTAAGTACTAATTACGCTAATGGATTAGGAATTGGGAAGGTTGAATTAGAGGAAGTGAACCCGCAGTTGCGTGGAGGGAGAGTGAAAAGTCATTTAGGACCCCCACCCCCCGTAAGTTCACCGGTAGCCTATAAAAGATCAAACAGTTTTAAGTGAGACAGTCCACCTCGGAACGGCTCAGTTAGTTACAAGGTTAAATGATATTTTTATCAGTGCGGTTAGAATAAAACGTATTTAGGCTCAAGAGTTATAAATTAAGAAAACATAAAAAAAAATTGATATACATTAATTTATTACTCATCTGTGAGTAAATATTTAGAGAACAAACTCAATTTGGAGCCAACTAAAGTCAAGAACAAAATCTTGTTCAATAATTAATGTGAGATTAGTTATATATTTATTTGAGGTATTTAACGAGCACTTTATGAACCGACTGATTATATCAGACCACGAGAATTTCTATGAGCGAGAGCGAAAGGACCTACCGATTTTGCAGGGAAAGGTATTCTTGTATATTTTCAAAGGGGTTCTTGCTGAGTTTGAACCCACAAACATTGGGTTTTAAGACGAGAACTTTACCTTTCGACCTCTATATTAATATAAACAGCTCCATATATGGGAATCCTCTTTATGGAGACCAACGCTGGCCTTTGAGGATTGTTATTGACGTGTGGGCAGTTTTTAGCTTAAAAACAAGACGAGTATCAATTATTTTATACCTTGAACACCAATCAAGTTTGATTACTTTGTTGTGTTGGCAATGCGGAAGCAACATTAAGTGTATGAGTAAACCACGTTACAAGAGAAACAGTTTTAAGAAAACAAAAAATGGTCCGGATCCGTGCCTAATGAAAGAGATCGTCAATCATAGTTTTTACGAAGGAGTTACGTGCACGTTGCGATGCTTTAAGCTCAATTCCGAGCAAGTGGACTGGCAGGAGAGAAAGATGGGGAAAATGGCAGGAAAAAAGACACGGATTATAAAAACTCCAACCAAATCCAACAAAAGAGCAAATAGGCCGCAGCGGAGACAACATCTGTAGCATTGTGGTCACTAATCACCGTCACATTTGACACCCTCTCCACTCAGCCCTTGGAGTCTAGCAGTCAACCAATCGCTATCACTAACGCATACCTCTCATTCTTGGCTCGCTGGTTGAAATTAGGATCAAGGAGATTAAGAAAATCAGAAAGGCTAGAAAGTAAAAAGTGTAAAAAAAGAAGAAGAAAGATTAAATTCTGTTTCTTATAATCCACATGAAATTCAACTATGTGCAATGGGCACCAACACACGTGGAGGCTCAGGGTCAAGGCAAGCCCAATATCCACCCCAGCGACACAACTCCAGGAGAAGTCCAGTTATATATCAAAACTATTCAAGATGGTGTAATGCAGTGCATAGAGTCTTCTCGTGGGTCAGAACAATAAATGATATTTAGACTCATTAATTAACTAGGGATGATAAAGGAAGAACTAAAAAAAATCATCCGTATGTGTGTGGAGGAATACTCTTGACACCATTTAAGAAAAGAAATTCCCTAATTAAGACCACCCAGCCTCACAGGCAAACAAGACAAGGCGAGATTGGACCCTTAGTATGTGTGTCCACGTGTGTGGGGGAGCAGTTTTCTTAAATCAAGAATAATATTAGGTATACCGACATCGGTACTATTACATAAAACTGGAGCAGATTGTGTTGTGTGTCACAATGCAGGCACACACCATAGCGACCATTACATAATAAACATAATTTATATCAATACGGCGACAGAAAGAGGTGTCGTAAATATATACGGCTAATGGCTACTAATGAGGGTAGTTAACATATGTATAGTTGTTAGTTATGGTTCGGTTCATTAAAACACAATGAGCATTAGAATTAAAAAAACTATAAATTACCATAACGATATTGATATGCAAATGTCCATAAGCTACATTCCATGTCAAATCAACCAATGTAGAGGCACTTTTCAACCTCACATTTTTTTAATTTTTTTTAAATTTGGTATAGTGAAAGAACCACTCGAGATATATGCCTATGTAAAATTTCATGTCCATATCGTTTTTATTTATGAAGTTATAGAGGTGCAAAATTTGCGATTTCGACCAATTTTGTCACCATCTTGTTAACTTTAACATTGAATATTTCAGTAACCTGGGCACCTAAAGAAGTGATTCAAGTGTTTTTGGAAAGTTCTTGAATAGCTCTTTCATATGAGATTTTAATTGGGTGTTTTAAAAAAAGGATATAAAAAAATCGTTAAAATCAATATTTTGGCGGCCATTTTCTCAAAAACGGGTGTTTTTTTCCCCTTCAAAAAAATATATGTTGTATATATACTATTACTTAGTAGCTATGAAACATTTGAAGATGGGATGAAAATGGGTTCAGGAGTTATGTTAGATTCAGTAAAAAAGGGTTCCACCTACCTTTCCACTGTGATATGGGATTCCCAATGCCACGTCAAAAGTCTCTTCCCAGGGCCACGTCAAATTTCTCACTCCTTTGCCTAGTTCAAGTCATACTTCATATGTTCCCAAGACCACGCCATACATGTCATAGGCTTTAAATCCCTTAAATGTTCTCCAGGCTTCAAACCCCTTAAATGTTCTCCAAGCTTCAAACCCATTAAATATTCTCCAAGCTTCAAACCCATTAAATATTCTCCTAGCTTCAAACCCATTAAATATTCTCCAAGCTTCAAACCTCTTAAATGTTCTCCAGGCTTCAAACCCATTAAATGTTCTCCAGGCTTCAAACCCATTAAATGTTCTTCAGGCTTCAAACCCATTAAATGTTCTCCAGGCTTCAAACCCCTTAAATGTTCTCCAGGCTTCAAACCCCTTAAATGTTCTCCAGGCTTCAAACCCCTTAAATGTTCTCCAGGCTTCAAACCCCTTAAATGTTCTCCAGGCTTCAAACCCATTAAATGTTCTCCAAGCTTCAAACCCATTAAATGTTCTCCAGGCTTCAAACCCCTTAAATGTTCTCCAGGCTTCAAACCCATTAAATGTTCTCCAAGCTTCAAACCCATTAAATGTTCTCCAGGCTTCAAACCCCTTAAATGTTCTCCAGGCTTCAAACCCATTAAATGTTCTCCAAGCTTCAAACCCATTAAATGTTCTCCAGGCTTCAAACCCCTTAAATGTTCTCCAGGCTTCAAACCCATTAAATGTTCTCCAAGCTTCAAACCCATTAAATGTTCTCCAGGCTTCAAACCCCTTAAATGTTCTCCAGGCTTCAAACCCATTAAATGTTCTCCAAGCTTCAAACCCATTAAATGTTCTCCAGGCTTCAAACCCCTTAAATGTTCTCCAGGCTTCAAACCCATTAAATGTTCTCCAAGCTTCAAACCCATTAAATGTTCTCCAGGCTTCAAACCCCTTAAATGTTCTCCAGGCTTCAAACCCATTAAATGTTCTCCAAGCTTCAAACCCATTAAATGTTCTCCAGGCTTCAAACCCCTTAAATGTTCTCCAGGCTTCAAACCCATTAAATGTTCTCCAAGCTTCAAACCCATTAAATGTTCTCCAGGCTTCAAACCCCTTAAATGTTCTCCAGGCTTCAAACCCATTAAATGTTCTCCAAGCTTCAAACCCATTAAATGTTCTCCAGGCTTCAAACCCCTTAAATGTTCTCCAGGCTTCAAACCCATTAAATGTTCTCCAAGCTTCAAACCCATTAAATGTTCTCCAGGCTTCAAACCCCTTAAATGTTCTCCAGGCTTCAAACCCATTAAATGTTCTCCAAGCTTCAAACCCATTAAATGTTCTCCAGGCTTCAAACCCCTTAAATGTTCTCCAGGCTTCAAACCCATTAAATGTTCTCCAAGCTTCAAACCCATTAAATGTTCTCCAGGCTTCAAACCCCTTAAATGTTCTCCAGGCTTCAAACCCATTAAATGTTCTCCAAGCTTCAAACCCATTAAATGTTCTCCAGGCTTCAAACCCCTTAAATGTTCTCCAGGCTTCAAACCCATTAAATGTTCTCCAAGCTTCAAACCCATTAAATGTTCTCCAGGCTTCAAACCCCTTAAATGTTCTCCAGGCTTCAAACCCATTAAATGTTCTCCAAGCTTCAAACCCATTAAATGTTCTCCAGGCTTCAAACCCCTTAAATGTTCTCCAGGCTTCAAACCCATTAAATGTTCTCCAAGCTTCAAACCCATTAAATGTTCTCCAGGCTTCAAACCCCTTAAATGTTCTCCAGGCTTCAAACCCATTAAATGTTCTCCAAGCTTCAAACCCATTAAATGTTCTCCAGGCTTCAAACCCCTTAAATGTTCTCCAGGCTTCAAACCCATTAAATGTTCTCCAAGCTTCAAACCCATTAAATGTTCTCCAGGCTTCAAACCCCTTAAATGTTCTCCAGGCTTCAAACCCATTAAATGTTCTCCAAGCTTCAAACCCATTAAATGTTCTCCAGGCTTCAAACCCCTTAAATGTTCTCCAGGCTTCAAACCCATTAAATGTTCTCCAAGCTTCAAACCCATTAAATGTTCTCCAGGCTTCAAACCCCTTAAATGTTCTCCAGGCTTCAAACCCATTAAATGTTCTCCAAGCTTCAAACCCATTAAATGTTCTCCAGGCTTCAAACCCCTTAAATGTTCTCCAGGCTTCAAACCCATTAAATGTTCTCCAAGCTTCAAACCCATTAAATGTTCTCCAGGCTTCAAACCCCTTAAATGTTCTCCAGGCTTCAAACCCATTAAATGTTCTCCAAGCTTCAAACCCATTAAATGTTCTCCAGGCTTCAAACCCCTTAAATGTTCTCCAGGCTTCAAACCCATTAAATGTTCTCCAAGCTTCAAACCCATTAAATGTTCTCCAGGCTTCAAACCCCTTAAATGTTCTCCAGGCTTCAAACCCATTAAATGTTCTCCAAGCTTCAAACCCATTAAATGTTCTCCAGGCTTCAAACCCCTTAAATGTTCTCCAGGCTTCAAACCCATTAAATGTTCTCCAAGCTTCAAACCCATTAAATGTTCTCCAGGCTTCAAACCCCTTAAATGTTCTCCAGGCTTCAAACCCATTAAATGTTCTCCAAGCTTCAAACCCATTAAATGTTCTCCAGGCTTCAAACCCCTTAAGTATTCTCCAAACTTCAAACACCTTAAATGTTCTCCATGCTTTAAACACCTTAAGTATTTTCAAGGCTTTAAACCCCTAAAGTTTTCTATTGGTTTGAAACCCCTAAAATGTTATTTTGACACAAGGTGTGACACCCCTTTAATATCTTCTCTTTAGCTGACTAACCAACAACTGACTGAAGTGTTGAGCTCCCCAACCCTAATTCCATGCAGCATAAAGGATGGTATTGTATTTAGAATCTCTATCGCTTAATTAGCTGAACATAACAAATAACTGTTGATAGCACAAAGACAATGAGTAACTGACTCCCATTGTTTCAGCTTAAACTCCCCCTTCCACTTTTCCCCTTAGGGGAGTAGCAAATATGTGTGTGATTGCTTGGCATTGGAATTCCACCCCTTCCCTCTAATATAGTGCAAAGGACAAGGCTATTTTTAACTCATCATACAGATAATCCCAGCCTACCCACTTGGCTAACAGGTCTACAGCCACCAGTTCTTAAAAGAGATTTACAACACTAATTACTATTCAATCTTATTAGAACTTGCTATTTGAAGTTTTAAATAAAATAATCATACATCCCTAGTGTTTATATATGCTTAATTTTTATAAAGTAGTTTTTGTCAGTCTTAAGTACAAAACATATTTTATGTGTTAAAAAGTGACACAGAAAAATGAGTAAATTTTCTAGTGTGTGTTGTAATCCATTGAGTTGCAAAGGACATGGTAATGTAAGAAAGAATCTTAGATCTGTTACAACATGGATGAGAGAGCTCTTCCCAGATTTATATGAAAATGCTAAAATGTGTGATAAGTGCCGTAAGTTACTTGGTGAGATGCGTAATAAGCAACAGTCTGAAGCTGAATACATCCAGTCTGAAGAAAACACCGATTTTTCAGAAGACAGTTGTGATGTTCTAGCATTTACTAAACATACAGCTATTAAATCATTAAATGATAGTTTAGTTACTTTGGGCGGTACGCCAATCAAGAAGAAACGTCTTTCGGAAACTAATTACTGTACAAAGAAATTGCAGAAAGTGAATGAAACTATTAAGAGTACAATTTTTACACACGTGAGTCCAAGCGAAGAAGCTTCAATATCAGTCAGTGTCAGTGCAGAGAGTGAGATGATAAGCCAGTTGAAAGAAAAGTTTACATCAACATCAGATAGAAATATTAAGGTCCAGATACTAACAGTGTTACCTAAAAGTTGGAGTTTGGGTAAAATACAGCAGGAGTTTGGAGTAACAAATTACATGGCAAGAAAGGCAAGAGAGCTTGTGAAAGAAAAAGGTGTTATGTCGTCACCTAATCCAAAACCAGGGAAAAGCTTACCTAGAGAAAATGTGAACATTATTGAACAATTTTATTGTGATGATGCTGTTAGCAGACTTATGCCTGGGAGAAAAGACTTTGTTTCCATGAAAATAGATGGGAACAGGTGTCATGTTCAAAAAAGACTCCTACTATGTACTCTTAAAGAGGCTTACATGCTGTTCAAAGATAAGCATCCAGAAATTACCGTGGGATTCTCCAAATTTGCTGATCTACGACCTAAGAACTGTGTCTTCCCAGGATCAAGTGGTACACACAATGTGTGTGTATGTACACATCACCAGAATGTGAAGCTTATGATCAGTGGCTGCAGGATCAAGGAATTGACTGCAGAAGAAGATATGCCAATTTCTGATTACAAAGATTGTTTATCCAGAGTAATTTGTAATCCGCCTTTACCAAAGTGCTACTTCGGAAACTGTGAATATTGTCCAGGGTATAGTGAATTACGCAAAAAGTTTGAAAATATATATGACAGTAATTTTGTTGACATGATAACATACAAGCAGTGGGTCACAGTGGACCGTTCAAACTTGGAAACCGTTTCAAAACCGGTGGATGAATTCTTGGATACCCTATTTGAAAAACTTAAAAGTCTTCTTAGTCATTCTTTCATTGCTAAAGAGCAAGCTAATTTTTTTTATGAGAAGAAAAAATCTTTGCAAGAGGCTGAGTATTTAGTGGTGTGTGACTTTTCAGAAAATTACTCATTTGTTCTTCAGGACTCAGTACAAGGGTTCCATTGGAACAACGCACAATCCACAATTCATCCATTTGTTATTTATTATTTAAACTCATCAGAAGAACCGCACACTGTTAAACATGCAAGTTTTGTGATAATCTCAGAGTGCCTTCAGCATGATACAACAGCAGTTTATACATTTCAGAGAGAGCTAATCAAATTCCTTAAAACTACTTTTTCGCCACCGAAAAAAATCATATATCTTTCAGATGGGGCAGCATCACAGTATAAAAATCGCAAGAACTTTAGAAATTTGAGTTTACATCACCAAGACTTTGGATGCAAAGCAGAGTGGCACTTCTTTGCCACATCACATGGTAAAAATGCTTGTGATGGTGTAGGGGGAACTGTAAAGCGTCTTGTTGCTAGAGCCAGTTTACAAAGGCCCTATGCAGAGCAAATAATGACACCAAGACAGTTATATGAATGGGCAAGTCACAATATAGGAGGAATGACATTCATGTTTGTGACAATAGAAGAATACAAAAATGTACAGATATTTTTGCAGGAGAGATTTGCAAACTCTAGATACATTCCTGGAACACAGAAGCTTCACTGTGTCATTCCATTGCAATCAGGGAAACTGATAACAAAGGTTTATTCTTCAGCAGAGGAGTCAAAACTTGAAAGTATCACGCAAGTCAAAGGACAGCTAGAATTGGATGATATACGTGGATTTGTTACTTGCGCATATGATGGACACTGGTGGTTGGGATGTGTTATCTCTGTAAATGAAAACACTGATGAACTCAAAATCAGTTTTCTACATCCACATGGACCAGCTCCATCATTTGTTTACCCACAAGTTCCTGACATTTTAGTAGTGCATGTGTCATCAGTTCTTACAAAAGTTGACCCCCTGACCGCAACTGGTAGAACATATGTTTTGACAAAACAGGAAGTTTCAGCTGTTCACAGTCAATTGGATACATATAAAAGGAATAACTAATATGCCTCTGTGTCCAAAAGTGTAAAAAATTTCAGGTATATTTATTATTTTTAGTACTGGTAATATATTTGTAGGTTTAATTAACATTACATTTAATTACATTCTAGCTTTCTTGTCAATTAACTTCAAGGAACAATGGAGCAAACTTGTGTGACGCAAGGAAATTAATGTAAATGTAAATTCCTGTTTTACTGAATCTAACATAACTCCTGAACCCATTTTCATCCCATCTTCAAATGTTTCATAGCTACTAAGTAATAGTATATATACAACATATATTTTTTTTGAAGGGGGAAAAAAACCCGTTTTTGAGAAAATGGCCGCCAAAATATTGATTTTAACGATTTTTTTATATCCTTTTTTTAAAACACCCAATTAAAATCTCATATGAAAGAGCTATTCAAGAACTTTCCAAAAACACTTGAATCACTTCTTTAGGTGCCCAGGTTACTGAAATATTCAATG
This sequence comes from Timema shepardi, assembly GCA_902151425.1. NCBI lineage: Eukaryota > Metazoa > Arthropoda > Insecta > Phasmatodea > Timematidae > Timema > Timema shepardi. The sequence continues at coordinate 132,321 of CABFVX010001297.1, read as the reverse complement.
TTAAAGTTAACAAGATGGTGACAAAATTGGTCGAAATCGCAAATTTTGCACCTCTATAACTTCATAAATAAAAACGATATGGACATGAAATTTTACATAGGCATATATCTTGAGTGGTTCTTTCACTATGCCAAATTTTAAAAAAATTAAAAAATGTGAGGTTGAGGACCTTGTTGAATTGACATGGAATGACCCGTACGCATATAAGAGGGGGGAGTACTGCTAGATGTGACCAAGTGTGACGAGGGGGTAAAAGAGTGTCAAATAATACATGACGTCACATTACAATTACAGTATGCGTATCGGGAAGCAACGTGTGTTAATAAATCTGACTGCACGTATGTATAAACGAAAAAAGATCGACTTTGATCGTTGAGCTTGACGAACACGTACGAACAAGTAACAGGCTTTACAATTAAATAAAGAGGGGGCGGGGTAACAAAATCGTGACAATATGTGGGAAGGGAAGAGATAAAATATTAGCGTGGCGTTTGTGGACAGCCCCTTTATTAGGGATAGCGAAACTTGGTCACCGAAGGACACTTTGAATTTAAAATAGTCTAGTTTGCTAAGTCTTATTTACATTTATTAATGAAAATTAAAAATAAATATGGTTTAATATTATGGAATGTAGTGAATGACAAATCAAAGAGATGTAAAAGTTTTAATAATACCCATGTTTTAAAGGAGGACAGTTCAATAGATTCTCAAAGTGTCAGACATAAAATTTGAAAGTAACCTTCAGAGAGAGACAAAATGACAATAAATTGATATATATTATGCAAAACAAAAACTTAGGTAGAGCACAATCTTTTATATATATTAGCTTGAAATTTATTTTTATAAATTGCTATCCGAAATAGTTATGTTAGGTTCATAGCTTGATGTCTTAAACCGCCACAATAAGTACTTGAGTACGTACCGAGACAAATTCTGAGGGTCGACTTCACTTTGTTCATTGTGACATGACATGCAATATCATTAATGTCGAAATACTCACTTCACAAAATTAAATCAAATTGGGAAAGGTTTTATTTGATGTTTGTTTTTCATGTCAACGTGCCACAGATCTACAATCTTATATACTAAAAGGAATATAAGTTAGTTGTTACTAAAACACTGTGTTTCAAAACTTAACAAAAATCTTTGACCAAGTGTTATATACGGTGATAGGATTACCAACAAAAAATCATATTCGCTAGAGGGTAATTTGTTCTCGATGAAAGTCAAAGTATTGGTCACGATACCATTTATTAAAATGATCACGGAGATGTTTTAATACAAAGAGATAAATAAACTATATTTTTGTCAATTAGTATAGTCGTTGCCAAACGGTAGGAAAGGTATTTAACAGGTGTAAGAGTTCAATTTAGGATAAGTTGAAAAATTTATGATCATTTAAACAGGGAACCTAGAATAATCCACTGTAAAGTGGTTTTATGATAATATAATTTTTTTTTAAATAAGTAGAAAATTTATTGAAAAAAGCCCACCGAAAGGAAAAAGCAATAATATTGTTTGATAAAGCCAATAATTCAAAAATAATACTTCATTTGTGAAGTCTGTTTTTCAAAACTCTCTTAAGCAGTTGTGTCTTAGTCATATTATCATTGATAGAAATAATATATTTAGAGTTGGTCTAGAAATGATACAGACAATTCGCTAAGTTAATGGTCATTACAGGACATGTTCAAGGATAGGTCGCTGTAGCCGAGCCAGAACGAACAGATAGAGCTATAATTAAACAAACACTCTAACATTAAGTAAACACAATTTCCCAAAGGTTACAACATAAAGACCAAAGTGCGTTAAGAGGAACCAATCTTGGCAGAAGTAATTTACCAATCAAAATTGTTACTGTGTTAATGTTATGGGCGTACCACACGCAAATAGAAATTTAAATAATCTTAAATATATAATAGGTTGCGAAATGCGAGAATACTCGTAATTACGTCAGTAATGAATGGGTGTAAAGGGTGCGGTTTGAAAGCAAATCCAACAGGTCAATGTGAAAGAAGCATCTTATGTCGGTTCAGGCATTTTAAGAGGGTGAGTGTGGGTCGAGCGACAAACAAATATATGAAGGTAGAGTGAGGGGATTAAAAGGTAGGGGTAGGCCATGTAAGACGTGGCTATATTTTGTAGAATGGATATGTAAAAAAGAGATACATTATGAGCTTTAAGAATAAAAGAGCATGCATGACTCGGTGTGTGGATGTTGTTGAAGCGAATGGAGTTGCAAGGATAGGGATATTGGAAGAAATTAGTGAGGATGGATTAAGTATGGAGTTATTGTTTTTCGAATTATGTGCACAGTTTCTTACCTACCCTGGAAGGGAATGACGTATGTATGTATGTATGTATGTATGTATGTATGTATGTATGTATGTATGTATGTGTGTGTGTATGTATATGTGTGTGTATGTATATGTGTGTATGTATATGTGTGTGTGTATGTATATGTGTGTGTATGTATATGTGTGTGTATGTATATGTGTGTGTATGTATGTGTGTGTATGTATATGTGTGTGTATGTATTATGTGTGTGTATGTATGTGTGTGTGTATGTATATGTGTGTGTATGTATATGTGTGTGTATGTATGTGTGTGTATATGTGTGTGTAAAGAAAGAGAGAGAGAGAGAGATTATTAAACTTAGGTATTTTTGTGCTAGAATTCACACACATTTCAAATTGTAGACTACGCAAATTCGCACAATTAATTTCAAAAAGCATTCTTAAAGTCAAAACCAACTAAAAATGTATAAACCACGGACGTAGTCTAATCGGGTGAGGATACAGCCCATTGCAACAATCGCGGCCGATGATGTGGAAACTAGGGTGTTCACAAAATCAAGATTATAATGTAGAATATTATGCAAATGGATACATTTTAAGTTTCTCGCTATCTTACAGGTTGAGAAAGTATTCTGATCGTTAAAAAAAATCTAACTCGGGATTTTGATGAATCTTGCCGTTTCATGATACCCCGAATCCAAAAAAGTGTTTTTTGGAATTTCCGTCTGACTGTCTGTACCTCCGACTAGAGCCAAAACTATTTTACCGATCGTGCTAAAACTTGGTATCTAGGGTTTTCATAAGGTTGCCCCGAGGGTTTTTGGAATTGGATAGCTAACCCTAAAATTAAGGGTAGTTTACTGAAGGGCTAATAGAGGATTGTCGATTTTCTCAAAATCAGCTCTAACGATTTTGATTAAATTTTATTTCTTAACAGTAATTACAAATAAAATGGATACCCTCAATATTTCGTCAAAATGAATTTAAGGGCTCCCATCTGATGCGTAAATTTTCATTTTTGTATCATATATCCGAAACTATTTGAGATATGAAATTACTTATCATTGCAAATACGAAGATCTATTTATAATACAAATATTTTATAAAAAACATATTTTTATAAAACCAATAATTTTAACTATACGCAAATTATAAATTTTTAAACTTTTTGAACACTAAAGGTACGATTTTGATTAAAATTCGTATTTAGGCGTTGATTAAGATTATAAATAATCTGGCTATTTTAATTTTCCCATGAAAATGACTTTTAGGGTACTTTACAGAGACGGAAATGTCTGTATCTCCAAAGCTAATTGAAATACTAGATAGTTTATCATTGCAAAATTGTAGTACTATTAAAAATTAAAAAACTTGTATATGAAATATATTTTTATAAAAACTACAGTTTCTGAGATATTGGCAAATATATTAAATACAATTTTGTGAGTTTTAGTTGTAAAGAGTTACTACTTAATAATTCTGTAATGCCTTAGAGTAATTACATATAAGTAAGTTTCTCAAAAAGTTTGTTATTTTACCTTTAACCTCTTAGAAGACATGTTTGTACAACAATGATCTATCTTCTTCATTTTAGAATCAATAGTCAATATTTACATTTTTTTATTGGTCAAAATTTATAAACGAGGAATTTAATAGCAATGCGATGACCTGAAGATGCACAACACCTAATTAAAATGTTAAAATTTTAACCGAAAGTCGAAATTTTAGTACGAAGTGTTGACCCGTGTGGACCTAAGCCCATCTTTTTTATTGGTACAAACATACAAATGAGGACATTATTCTTTAATAATTAAAATTATAAAATTTAAAATCGGGACTTAAAAAATGTTTTAGTGAAATTTATGTTTGGGTTTGCTGGTGAATATTATTTCGTTTCACATATACTAGTTTCGAGTAAATATCTTCATTTATAACAAAAGAGCGAGAAAGTCCGTGCGGAGTTCCGTACCATTTATTTATTTGATTATATACAGACAATAGCAATTAAAGAAAGATAACCAGAAGAGTAAGCTCATACTTCAAGTAAAACGAAGAGTAGGTACTTATTATCACCCGGACATAAGATTGACAACAATGGCATTTTTGTGGAAGTGATATTTTTCGTGCTTTTAATTTTTGTAGCTTATCTGAATCAGTCCGATTAGCCGTGTATTTATTTATTTCCAAGACACTAATGAGCTTAGTAAGACAATGTCAACATGTGTAAATATTCACAGTAACGGAAATCCCAGTTATCAGGTTAACTCTATGAGAGTTACGCAATCTCGAAGTGCGCGTGCTCATGAGCGTTTGTGCTCCAACTGTATTATTTCCAACACTCGCGGGACCCTTAACTTTTAAAACGAGTGTTCGTTTGTCAAAATAGGTTCTACCGTTTTCTTGTAAGCTCGACCATAGGAAATAGATTTAGCAAGTAATATATAAAACGGAATATTTTTTTTTTAAATAAAGAGAAACACCGATATTCACATTAGTGGCATGCATATGGTGAAATATGATTATTATTATCATCGTCATCACTATCATGTAAAAACTTAATTACATATTGTATGTTAAGCTGCTTGACATATGTAGATTATACATTGTATTATATACAATCTACTATACATAGTTTGTAAGCAGTGCGGGTAATGATAACCCCCCCCCCCACCTTCACCCCGTGGTACTTACATACAAGTCGGGTTACCAGCACCTGAGACCCCTCACTCTTACTGTTAGCCCCAGCTTCTATTTTCTCAACAGAGGACGAATGAATATCAGCCTGACTCTAATTGGTAATAGTGTGGATATCAAGGCTAGAATTGATTTAAATCTAATATAATTAGCGTATGTCCGACCAATATAAGATACTTACTAACCTCTAGCGAGATAACACCAGAGTTTAGAACAATTTGAATCACTTCAACTTAAAGTAGAAATTATCACTGCTAATCTTTATTTGGTAAGTTTTAACATCCAGCCAATAAATGGGTTGGGTTAATCCAAGGAGGCGAATCGAGTATGGTAATTTAAGAGAAGTGTATGGGTATGAAGGATAGTGATAAATCGCTCGTGGGGAGACCAAGTGAAAAAAGCGGGTTGTTTGTTTAGTTGGCGAGGTGTCAGGTACCAGTAATGTTATAGCAACAAACACAACTTGGTTGATCATCTTTGATGCAAGAGCCTTTCCTTGAGCTTCATCCTCCTCATCATATTCAACTATATATAGGTGTGAAATATTGGCCTAACGAACTAAGAGTCGCGAGTTTTGTGCTAATGTGCTAATTAGTCAAATTAAAAGACACGAGAAATAGTAACATATCCAGCTTTTAGCTTTATTGACCGAATGGTCTAAGGTGTCACTCTCGTGTTAGACGTAGAGACCGGGGTTGGAATCCCAGTCGGGCGTAATAAGGGTGGTATTTCCACACTCATGCCGCGCAAATAAGGGTAAATTACCTATATCTAGCTACCCAAAGCATACCTAGAACATTAGACTAATTAGCATAGCATTTATGCATTTAACCTGAAAATGTAGTATTATGACACGGTAATAAAAACTACAGAAAATTACTAGCCTAGATTAAATAAAGTCAGTAGAACCACTGATGTCGTAAGTATGGAATAAAGGAGGCAAGTGGATGACCTCCCTCCACCAACCCCCC
>CABFVX010001297.1:104747-126206 GCA_902151425.1 Timema shepardi | reverse complement strand
CCCCCACCAACCCCCCCCCCCCCGCCCCTGTAAAATGCTCAAACGGGCCAATCTTTCATTGTAAAATTAAACAGTAAGAGTTATATTTTTAAAAATATATAAGTAGTAGTTGGGGAGTGCATAGATAATAAGAACGGTACTTAGTTAACTGACACGCGTTATTCTTTGATACCAAACTAAGAGGGTTGTTTTAAATTAAGTTTAAATTGGGTAAGTTCAGTCCCTCTCCAAACAATATTTTTCTCAATAATATCATAATATAATAAAGTTATATATGGAACGATTTAGTAAACTGCCGATTTAAAATGTATTTCATTGAAGTTCAAAACATAATTGGATACAGTTCTCGTAATCCATTCAAACCCTTTAAACATGAAGATATTTCCAGCTGTACTTACGTCAGGCTCAAAATATCTCGCGTTCAAGAACCTTCAGCTTACCTGCAACAGAAAAACAGAAAGTGTAGTTGACAATGAAAAATTGTATATCTAAGACTAAGCAATATGTTAGAAAAGCAATAATTAGTAATTAAAACATTAAACATTCGTGTTTCAAAATCTTGTTTTACAAACTCCACTTTATGAAACATGGCAACACCAGAAGTGTACATCTATTTTGTTAATGTATTATTGTAAAGAATGACATATTATGAAAACAAACTATTTTGCATAGAATAGTTGAATTTATAGGTCTACAAAATGTGATTTCATAGCTTAGCTACTTTTGTTAAGAATTTATAACTAGATGAGAAATTGTTCCTTTTTTTAGATCTGATTGACATCATTTTTTTTAAATAGTGGAAACACTTATGGATACCTAAAAGGTGTCGTTGAATCCATATTTGCTTTGAGGGTGAAAGTTTTTACGGAATATGTAAACTTTGACCGCTAAAGAATAAAAATCATCTTTTCTAAGCGAGTCACAATCAATGATTATTTATTTTTCTAATCAGTTTAGTTCTGTCTCAAACCAGCATTGCACAAAATGCCAGGTTAAAAATACCTCTAACTTGATATGAGAAATGTTAATGACAAGCCCTGTACTAGAAAACAGGATCTGGAAATCAATAAGAAATTGAGTTTTTGGAAGGTCAACAAAGGAATTATCTGTCTTTAAGTGTGGCAGCTAACATTTACTTTTTACTAACCGCAACGAAATTGAGCGTGTTTTGAATTATATTGTCGACAAAGAGCACATTAAGTAATACTTATACAGTACTAACTACCTTCCCCTCCAACTCTTCCTCAAGCTCTGCCTAGAATTACATCTAAACATTTCCCAAGATTTGATCCCAATTTTTCTCCCAGAAGCCATCGCGACCCTTTGTTAAGCCACAAGAGTAAAAATCCTAGTTTTTTTTTACCGAGTCTTACTATCCAATCGGGCTCTCAACAATTAATCATACAAGTGGGGTAGGTGAAACAGAGGAAATATACTCTTATTTGCATAGAACACTTTAGGGAAAACAGATTCCCGAATACATCTGGCCTAGATTCAAATTCATTCCTGAAAAACCAAACCAAAGAGTTTGACGCTAAGCCCGTGTGCCCACGGATGCTTTAATAGTGATTGTATGAAAGCAAGGAAGCGACAAGGATGGGTGGTATGCTAGCAGCGTCACAAGGCTGCCACAGTTAACTAGGTCAGCTACAAGCTATCGGAGTGGAGGAACCTAAGCTAAAACTTGACAGTGTTTAGGAACCTTATCAAAACACGCCTGACAAACTAACTAGCTGACCAATAGAAGATACTTTGAGGCGAGGAGGATCCTTAGCACCGCCACGTCTCATTATTTACAGTGTCAGGATATGTTCCTGGGCGGCAGAAAGGGCTAACACAACTCCCTGCCAAAACACACACACACACACACAGAGTGAGAGTCAACATGTTTTGGAAACACATGAGAGAGGGAGAATGGGTCAGAAAGTAAATAAGACAACTCACTCAGCCTGGTTGGTTTCCTCTCCGTCTCGTTCAATACAAGTCTCTCTCTCTCTCTCTCTCTCTCTGAGTTACTCGCATATTCTCTTGGGAGCAAGTCACTTCCAGCAAATATAAACGGAATAGCCTTACGAAGTGTCTAGTGAGTGTGACGCAAGCTTTTATAGGAGTCTAAACGAGACGACTTCGTTGATCCCTCTAAACGACTCCCGGCTACGGGAGACAACCTTCATTTGCGAGATTTTCTCCCCAGATTATACAAGTGATACAAAAACGAAACAGGGCGTAGCTCAGGATTAGTGAAATACAGTTTGGAAAATCAATTTGTTATTTGCTTGCCACGCGTTTTTATTCACGGTGTTTAATGACACACATTGGTAAAGTTCTCGTTATTTTTAAATTATACACATTTTTTTTTACTCGGCGAATTTAGTGGATACACACCAAGAATAGTTTAAACTTATATAAAAATATTTACATATCATAAATAAATAAAAAAATCATATACAACTTATCCTTATTTTTCTTTTAAATATTTTCAGCTTATAACAAATTAGTAATATAATATTACTCTATAGGGATGGTAATTGTTAATTTTTAATAAATGTAGTTTTCAAGGAGTAAATCAAGGTAAATAGAAGATAGTGTTTATGGTAGAGACTGGACGAAGTTAAGGCTGTTTGTCGTGAGCATCTTGTATAATCCCACGGTACAAACACAAGTGCAGCGAGATTCAGAACAAGGGAAGTCACTCAGACACACGGGCTTAGCGACACTTGCCGACTGGCAACAGATGAGTGGGGATCCAAGTTGAGGGTTACTCACTTCGTACGGATATCACGTCATAAAAACTCAACGAGGAACAGTTTAATATGAGGCGCATGTTAGTAACAAATAGCACAAAGATTTAGAGTTAAGTATTGTGATTGGATTATATTTAAAAAAAATAATTAATAACGTATTTAACCCAGATACTAGTTCATGTATTGTATTACCTACCACATTATTATATTATTGATTTAATTACCCTGCCATTGTGCAAGTGGAGGAAGAGGTTTCATTAGTGTCCCTAAGTTGGAGAAACAAGAAAAGTAAAATAGTTATAGTTTTCTCTCTCTAATATTCCTACTGTAGGGACCATTCATTGTTCCTTCTTTACTATCATGAAAACACGGTTTCTCCCAAACTTCTTACTCGTAATATTATAATTAAATTTAATGGTTTGAAATTATTTTTGCTACCAGGCCCTATTCTAGTGGCCACTCTGATCGTGTATGATGGCCAGTGATAAATTATCTTGCATCCCCAAACTTTATGATATAATTCTTTCAAAACAGATTAGTGTGCCTTTTAGGATGATTTAACAAATTCTTATCATCCCGTTATCATATTCATTGATTTGTAATATATATTTCAACGTTGGATCAACCGTTTCTAAAACAACTATTGTAAGTAGTTTTTAAGTTTTAAGTTTAATGTTTCATATAACGGCGTTAAAATACTCTTATTAATCAATATTTTAAAGGTAAAACACTTGAGATTTAGTCATTATACAAATTTAATGCTTCAGCAAACAAGAGCTATCACAATATGTATGAGCAATTATGATAATTTTAGTCAAAACTGAAAAGGTATTTAAGACATTGCTAAAAATATGGCCGTGTCAATTTGATATGGAGATAAAAGTTAAGAGTCATCCTTATTATAATGATGTGTTTGAGGTTTTGCATTATGTTTTAGATTGCGAGCATCAGGTGAGCCCCAATCAACACGGATACCTACAACCAAAATCATGAATGGGATGGCCTATTTACCGTCGGCTTGTTTAGTGACCAGGCCCGGGGAAGAATACGTTATCCGAGACAAAACTAGGGTCCACTATGTATACAAGACACCGTCAAGGTAGCTCTCGAACAGTGGGTGGACAAGATCCTCCAAGCGGTTTCAAAGCAATCGATAAATCCCGACAGGGGAGATTCTAAACTGAGGCATCACTCAAACCTTTGAGCACACGCCATCCAGATAACGTTGCTACTTGTTACCTAACGCTTGAGCAAGCAGACAGAGAGAAGGGACAACTTACAAACTGATAAAAAAATAGTTGTGAATACACTGCATATTGTGTGGGTGTGTTGGAGTATGTGTGGGTGTGTTGGAGGAGTTTGTGTGTGGGTGTGTTGGAATTTGTGTGTGTGTATTGGAGGAGTTTGTGTGTGGGTGTGTTGGAGTATGTGTGGGTGTGTTGGAGTATGTGTGGGTGTGTTGGAATTTGTGTGTGTTTGCGTGTTTATAGTTTTGGTTGTATCCTGATTGCGAGCAAGTAAAAGAGCAACCAGCGGGAATGTATACATGAAGGTGGTAACACGGGTGGAAGGGGCTTCCCCCTGCCTCACTTGGTCTAATCTAGAAATACTGGTGTATGTAATTTAGTTAAAGTAAGACAAACGAGGACCCGTGGTACGGCCATATTATCAAAGTTGTATTTCCAATAGTACTGATAATATAGGTGTACTAATGGTTGCTGACAAGGAAGTCACGTGATGGCAAAACCAATTATGTATGTACATGTCAAGGGTATATCAAGATAATCGCCATTTCGTTAAATTGAACTATTGAAAGAATCTAATCATTTAGAAAGAAAATAACTTGAGGATGGTTGGATAAAGCAGGAGTATTCAAGTTGACAAAGAAAGTGTATATTCTAGACAACCATCGCTCGTTAATTGTCACTAATATGTATTTTATAGGGTTGTGCGGGATTACATACTTCAGGGANTCCCAAAACACAAGCGAGAAAAAGTATATTTTCCAGGATATTTCGGGAAAAAATAAAAGTTATAATCAAGGACTGTTCATCAGAGTCACATTTGTATTTAATTTTCATAAAAAAATATTGATTTGTTAAACTTAAATTAACCTTATATCCTCCTAAGTAAATGGATAGGTGCCTGAAACTTAAGTCGTCTTTATTTTATAACTAAGCTACCTAATTACACAACAGAGCAACGTTAAGTAACATAACCACACTAAAACTTACATATAATTAATGGTAATCCCTGAAAATATTTTAGGCAAGAAACATATTTTTAGAAAAAACTCAATGATAAACGTGGTTTTTAAGTATTAATTTAAGCAGGAAGTATACCTTCACTATACTCGTAATTTTTTTTATAGAAAAGACACGTATGTTATTCCAAATTCTTACTATTTTCTTATATATCTATATTGATAAAATGGGGAACTTGTTTATGTCTCATTAAACATGAACAATACGCGATCCATCGCAAGCAGAGGTCTGACATTTTAAAATAAGTAGCCTCTGTACACAAACATGACTGGAATGTTAAATGTTAGGCAAGATTTTTTTCAATGTATTAAAAATTGAGTCGGAATATTACAAATAAACTGTTAGAAGCAAAGAAACGTCTATACTGGGGTTGCGTGGCTACCCTGGACACCTCCAGGTATTTCTGGTAATTATAAATAATAATAGTTTAATAAATCATCTGTTTTGAAGTCCAGCAGAACTCTAACAACCAAGACGTAAAATATTGTTTTTAAATATACTTAGGCGATAAGTATGTTATCTTAGTTTAAATATATTTATAAATATGTTCAGGGTGGCTACAAAATATATTTTACAGAATTCACTGACATTTCCAGGCTTTCCAGGCAACATTTTTCAACTTTCCCCGACTACTTTTTTCCAGCTTTAGTAGTGGATGACTTTTGTTTATTTATTATTGATCGCATATTAAAAACAGTTTGTATCTAATTAACATAAACGGTTTTATCATTTATTTAAACAATTAAAATGTTATTTTATTTAAGTATTATTAACTTTTGTTTTAGTGTTTATATGCGAGATTAATGGGATATTTTAGACATATTTTTAATTCCCTGACTATTTATTATTTCTAGTTAAATTTCCTGACATTTCCCTATATTCCCTGTCATCCAAATATTCACTGTTTTTTGCAGGTTTTCCCTGTATGTAGCCACCATGTATTTTCCTTTTAAATAACGCGATCAGTTAAAAAACAAATTGGTGTATTATTCAATTTGCAGAAACCTTCAAACATAATTCAAGTGACTCACACTTTCCCATTCAAACATTAAACCCCCCAAGCGTATCATAAACTTAATACACGTCTGTTTCGTGAACAAGATCCATTTGTTAGGACCAAGTCATAATTTCTCAAACCGAGTGCGACTTTTACTTGTACACAAGACACCATTTTTAATCGTGTTATGTATACTTTACTATGCTACGACGACCCTGCTAGAGGGCATGTCCTAAGCCTAAGAAAAAATGAACGATATATCTATTTTAAAAACACATTTAAAAGTTATTTACGATAGTAGGATGATAAAAGTAATTAATCAAACGTATATTAAAAGTTTTGTAGATATTATTTGGAAGAGTAGACCTAATGTGTCGAGGTGCAAACAAAACTTAGTGCCAATTCCATTATTGTGGCGGTAGTTTGAAGCTGTATTGAGGTAAATGATAGGTTTACTTCCTAGACTAATCAGTCATAATTGGTAGGTGTCAGGGTAAAAGGAGGTTGTTTAAGGTAGTTGAAATATTAGTTATTGGAACGCACCGATTCAAAGGACAACTTAAATAATAGTGAATACCTATGATGCGGGGGAAAAAAAATGAATTGTAAGAGAGAAAAAAAGTCAACAACCCGAAGGTTGGCTCTATTTGATTCTATCCATCGGGAACTGGGCATGTACTCTGCCCTTTGGATGGTTAGTGTTACCTGCACCATCTAATATAAATCACATGCATTAAGGCAGGTCAGGAAGTGTGGTTGTTAATCATTGCCTTCCAAACTGAATTTATATGAGCGAGTGCGAAAGAGCCAATATTTTTTCCAGGGTTATTTTACATGCCGCAATGACATGAGATTGACGGCTTTCATTCTCCTCCGAAGGAAGTCGAGCTACAGATTTTTTATCGCTCAAGAAAAATCAGTCGATCTCGACTGGGTTTGAACCCACGAACACGGCGAGAACTTTACCTCAAAACTACCCAGGTCGACTTATTATATGTTAATAGCTGTACAATATTATCAGAATCCAATCAAAGTTATCGATGTTTTATTATAATTTGTCGTTCAACTAAAGAATTACTCGATCACGTGGGTCGCCAAGAAGAGGTTCGTATGGATGCAAGTTTGAAGTGGCATTTACAAACTCTCGTTCCCAAAGTAGTATACATTTACATTTCTAGGTAAAATCATCATTGGACAGGGGAAAAAGGAGTTAAACTGGTTGATGCAGACATCCACCAGTCAAAACTTCAACTTTATATGTTGTTTGTTCGCCAAACATTTCATTCCCCGACTTGTTCTCCCGTAGATCGAACACTTCAGTCTGTACTTGATGACTGCGAGTGATAATAACTTGGCGTCGCGCAGAATATATCCGTCGCCTGTCTCCAAGGTTTATTTGCGCAGTTTTCTTGAAAACCAATTCAACGTCGCTAGTCCTACTGCCAGGCCTAAAATAGTTCGTAGATTTTTTTACCGTGTGTTCAGGTTGAAGCATTCATAAAAAAAACACTCAACAAGTTAGTAACCAGACTGCTTACTTCTCGGATTATCAGATTATAAAGTTTATGAGTATAAAATGCCCGCTGATTAAAAAAACACCTGAACAGTACTGTATTTTGATACTTATTTTAAAAAGATATTATCGCTTGCTCCATGTGAGATCATATGTATAAAATGGTTCTTTGAATTTGGAGAACGAAACAAAAAATATATTTAAAAAAGGACAAAGTAAGATAAATAATCTATTAAATATCATCAAACTTATTAAGGCGGTTGGTGCCCGCAAGGTATAGGCCCGAGAGCGTCACTACCACAATATATTGGCTCACCGATAGTAAGGAAATCAGGGTTTGAGTCCTAGGTAGGTGTACTGAGGATGGTTTCCCTAATTGATTTTCCAACTTCCACTATGCCAATGTGGTTACACTCTTTCCAAATTGAACCTTTTTTATCCCTAGTACATTATACCACACATGACTTGATCTGGAAGCCAAGAGAGATATCAAACAGTTTCACTGTGGGTTCCGTTGCGCCTTACTACCTGTTCAGGCTATACTAATTAGTATTTACGGTAATGTGCCGTATTGGGGATTTCCAAGATTGAAATGAGAGGAAATGTGCCCGCATTTATCCACGTAATCGACAATCCAGTCCAATGCCACGAGTTTATCAATGAACGATATGCCCTGATCTTCTAACTGAACATTTGGTCGACCTTAGAAAATAGGCTGCTAATGTACTGTTTGAGGTCAACATTGACAATTTACTCTATTGTTGATGCTATTTTATAGATAGGCCTATATGTATTAACTATGTAAAGTGAGAGATGCCAATCAGATAAAATAAAGTGACGTTTGAATACATGAAATTAGAGCTAGTAACTTTTTTTAGCTGTAATATAATATTATACATATATTAAAATTGGAGTGTAGGTATAAAGAGCTTTAAATGGTTTCATTTTGTTACGTATGCTTTTAAAACAACCCAATAGAACCAAGATGAAGGCAATGCAGCTACAAATTATAGCTTCTTATCTCTTATTTTCTCTACGTACCCCCATTTCTTCCTCCAGAGGTACAAACGAGCATTGCATCCGCTTTGCCAGGACGAACAGTTTGATATGAGTAAAAAGAGGACCGGTGGGGGGTATGAAATAAAGGTGCGTTACCATTTTCTGTGGCACTATCGGTATAACCCAATATGGCGTGCGTGGTAAGAAGGTACCAGTGACCCGGTTCGACCGGCACGCGAACTAAACGCCATGACGCGTCAGTCCAACTGCTGGTGTCGGGGGGATCACGCTTCACATCTCACACGCGTGTAGGCCTATTTCCTTTGTTTTTCACCACTCTCCATTGCACCCATGCGCGTTCATTTCCTCAAACTTCACATTACATTGCTCGCCCCTGTCATATTTCAGCTAGCCCATATGGATAATAGGCCACTGCGCCAAACAAACCGGAAGTCATCTTGGATGTTAATTAAAGTTTCTCGGGAATCCTCGCTAATAATACGATAGCCTTAATGAATGGTTGAATGAGTAGGTAGTCTTATTATTGTTATATTAGTTTTCATATCATATTTGTTAACTTTAATTTGTAAATTAGGTGTAATACAAGAAAAACAATGATTATAATTATCAACAAATTGTACTAAATAATTTGCTGAGATTGTGCATAGGTTTATTAATTATTAATTGAAGTACTCGGAAATGCCAGAGAGAAATATTTTTTGAATAATCAAAGTACGCGGAAGGCAACTTAAATCTAGTGTCTTTAAGCCCGGGATTTGTAAGGGCCCAATATTTGTTTTATCCAACTTAAGGACTATATAACCAACCTTTTAGAGTTTCGGCTTCTAGGTGCACAGGTTCGCGCACGGGGATACTAGTTTGTAGAATGTTAGCCCTCTGCGAGCGGTAGATATCGAAGGTTTTCATGACAGACAAACTATTCATTTTTTCATATTGTACCAGGAACAATCAAGTAGTTATTAGTTTTTAATTTCAGTCAAATATGGTTTTTATCATGGTGTGTCTAATGCTAAACTTAGTATTGTAACTACAATGATGAATATACATTTGAAATATTAGTTTGGGAAGTATTTATAATTGCGTGTGTTATATTATTATTATTGGCCCGTTCGGGTTGTACGCACTTACGCTCATGTGTAATGGTAGGGTGATGAAATGAAGGAAATACAGTTTAACGTGGGATCCGAACCACGGTGGAGGCCTGGCATTCCCCACATTCACCAGTCGTGATAAATACATGTCTTGTCTAATATGTTACCTGGGCGTGGTGCGGTAACTGTGAAACATACCAAACCTAACGTACGCCATCTCTGACAAAACGACTTTTTATTCATTGGATTTTTTTTAGGAGTTTAAGCCGCGCTCCCTCTATCCCACTAAAAGAAAATATTGATGAGCAATCAATGTATAAAACTAAGAGATAAAATGTCATCAACATTAACTAAGATTACGATGTAATACATTAGTCTCTCCTTAGAGCTTAATGCCGGTGACTCAGGAGGTTTGGGTTAGAATCCCTGTCAGAGAGTAAAGAAGGTAGGTTTTTTACACCTCTTCCCTTGCATTAAGTGTAATTATTTACTCTAAATTGTAGCTTTCTCATCTCTCTCTACCTCATTAGTGTAAACAGGCAAATAGCCCAGCGGAGAGATACCGGCAGATATCAGAACGTTCATCGAGTCGCTTCAAAATAGTTTAATGTAGCCTAAAAAAGAATCAGACTAATATTACTTCTATATGAGAGGCTGCACGAGGATATTTCATGTTTGACTGTCTACCGTGAAAAGAAGAGATTTAACGAGACATTGTGAGTTTCTTTGGGCGAAGTGATCTATTTCCCCCCTAAAAGTTGGTACCGGAGCATTCATGAAATCTCTCTCTGCTCACATCTTACCAGGCTCTTTACCGCACAGTCTTTCTCGAAACGATTTATTGTTCGAGACTGCGGAGCACGAAAAAGCCATTTGAGATTTATAAATCACTGAACCAAAAACAGAAAAATCTATAACTGTTACAATACGAGCCCTTGATTCCATTTCAAAATTTGCGCACGTTGTTCGGCGTCTCCGAGGTTCGTGAGAGTATATCCATTGATTGAACACAAGATGGTTTATATTCGTCGTGTGGAAATAAGATCTGCAAACAAGATGGCACGCAGAGTGTGAGTGAACTTACAAACTACACTTGCGTCTTACTATACAAACTACGCTAGCGTTTTATGGATGAGGGTAGAATTAAGAGGAAGTGTGCTTGCATGTGTGTGAATAGAGTGTGGAAGGCCAGTTTAAGAAAAACTTTCCTTGGTAGACTCAATCAGGATTCAAAACCCGATCTTTCTGTCTTCGCCAGTCCGGTCTATTGCGAGACCGCGCTTAGATTCATGAATGAATAGTTTGAATAAGTTACACATTTATTCATGTATTAGAATCTAGATATTATGTATTCAATTCAAATGTTAATTCCCTGGGAAGTTATGTTTAGTAATAGCTTATAGCATTGCAGTAAAGAGTTAAGGGAGGCTGAACCTACCTATAAGTGACTGCTACTAAACACACATTTTAATTATAAGCTGTTTATCATAGTTCAACAGTCAACAGGCCTAATGTGGTTCAAAATGTATTTGATTAACATAAGTTTCTTTTTTTGTTTGTATTTTAATGCATTTTAAATGGGAAAACAAAAATTATTATTCGTGGACTTATTTATTTTGTAAATTAATATATATTGTCTGTTTATATTTATATATTTTATGAATAATGTATTCTTGTTTTTATTCTCAAAACTATAATTTCACACACATTCTTTTTAGAGTATGAAGCCTTGTTTCTCTATGTTTATATCAGGACGGCACCCTTTGATACGTCTCCTATATTCCACGCTACTCTTGGTATGAAACATCCTTATGTCCATGTGTTTTGAGTTTAGGAAACACTAAGTCGATGGCGTAATAAACATGAAAATATTCTTTTGTGATTAAGATTACAACGGGGAACCACAAGATTAGTATAAATGCAATTTAAAATATGTTTATAATGTATACTTTATATACTATCCTTAACTTCCTATGTTAAGAGGCACTCCTATAGGATCATCAGCACCCCATAGAGAACTTCTGGCCTATACTCTGGAAAACTGTTTCTCAAACTGTGGTATGTGCACCTCCAGGGATACGCAACGTAACACTAGTTTTTTAATGAATAATAAAATTATGTTTTACAATAGGTCTTATAAAAAAATTAACGCACTTTTAACGTGATGTTCTTGACATTTTATAAACCTTTATTTCCCCTTTTCAGACATTTAACTTAAACCTAGATATGTATTAACATTTGGAGCGACCGTTTTAACTTGGCAATACGGCAGATGTGTGTATTTTAATTTTATGAAGAGCTGGAAAGCGCAGGTCACGCCACGACCCCTAATGAGTACAGAACTGGCCAAAGTTTGCGAACCACTGATAAGGGATGAGAGCGCTCCAGAGCGTAACGAACTGGGACTAAGAGAATTCGACCCAGTTGGGATTCAAACTGACTATCTAACAACATGTGGTTAGTTATAGCGATTTGGCGTACTCTACACAGCCCGATGTCTATAATAGACCAATCTTGCCGTGTGTTTTCCTTTGTAGCTATTTATATAATTCATTGCCAAATGCCAGCAAGTACATGAAAACAACTTTAGAGGAAAGGAACACTTATTTCTAATCATTATTGGTTTTACAAAATAATCTGTCGAGCTAGGATTTGTCCGTGCTTACGTAGATACGTTATTAATACGTTAAATAATTGCGGCTTACTTACTACCTATTCAGGTTTTAAACATTTATCTTAATTAGAATGTTAGAATGGGGGTGATGAAGGCACTAGAATTTCAGGAAACGCACCCATATTTGCATGGTAGGAGACTGTGAAACAAATGAATAAGAATCACTGAAATACACCCAGCCGGGATGTTAACCCCAGATCCACGCCAATTGCACTATTGAGAAAAGGAAGCCTCCCTAGAGCGAGTGAATGCTGACGCGATCAACGGTTATTTGTGTGAGGTTTTAAGACAAGAGTTGTTAATTCTAGGTTCAATCAGTCAACTGTACCGAGTGTGGTTATACACTCTTCCTTCACGTAAATACGGGTACACTTCATATAAATTCAACCTTGCTCGTCCGTAGTACATTATAGTCATTAGTAGGGCCTACATGGCGTACAAACCGAAGAGGTAGTAAAATAGAGTGCTAAAAAATGCAATATGGCAGTGGGTATTAATCTATTATGGGGTCATGGACCCCTTTGAAAATCTGAAAAAGGCCATGGATCCCCTTGCCATAAAATGGACTTAAATAAACACTCATAAAGTTTTGCTTACTACCCACATCTTTAATACACTTGTAAGTCCAATATCTACCTTTTTTACTTGTCAACATTTACAAATGAGGACTTTAATAGCAATGCGATGACTTGAAGATGTGCAACCGCTAATACAATTTTATTTTATTTTATTTTCAAACCAGATAGTTTTAAATGTTTTAACACTAAATTTAAAAAATAAAACACATAATTTTTTTATTGGGAGCCGAAAAAGGGTTTACAATGTCATTTTTGACTTTCAATCTATTTTTATTTGATGTTTTGAAGAAACAGGAAGCTTTGTAATTCAATCCAAACTTTATCTGCAGGACCCCTGTTTAAGAACCCCTGCACTAATGGGAGGGATAAGGAAATTGAGTGTATCCGTATACCGGGAGAAATGTGTACAAATTTGAATGGCTGTATTTTCTACACCACCATGATTACACCTTCTCTTTTTTAAGTCTTAACATTAATGGATCAATAAGAAAGTTTTGCAACCATAAACATTTTCGGCCTCGAGATTCGCTTTCCGGTTTGTGTCTTGTTTCGGACCTGCTAGACCCGTCTGGGATGGTAGGCTGATTTTTCTGCTCGGGATTATAAAATGATGTATCTTCCTGACGTTTGTGGTTAGACAACTTGGGTCGTCTCCACCTCTTTACAGTAAGGTGTCGCTACCATTGTTATATTTTTCAGTTCTGTAAGAATCAGCACCTGGGCTTGAAATGCTGGTCAGCCAATGTCCAAACAACCAGTAATCCTGCTAGTCTGTTGGTAGGAAGTTACTAGGGTGTATAGAGTGAGAGAGCTGAGAGCTCAACGTACCAATGCAACTTCTTACACGAGGAATGTAGTGTGGGTTGCAGCCCGCTCGTTATTCTATGACCTCTAGTGGATATGGAAACTATAGGATGCACCATAAGGACCATATTAAACCTAGCTATAGATCAACCCATATTGGGCTTTATGTATCTATTTGCCATGGATAAGTCCTAATTTTACAAAGTCAACTTTCAGAACTACAACATGTAGATGGAGGATTTGTAAATTAAGAAATAAATTGCGCAACACACATCATTTAATGCCACTTAACCTAAAAGTGGAGCTATTTTCCTAAAGTTATCAAACTAGGAGGTACTTTTCATATCCCCATGTATAAAAAAACTATTTAGAAAATCTGAAAATAGAAAAGGAAAGAAAATTACAAAATTAATATAGTCATAAATAATTTAAAAACAAAAATGAAACGAAACAATATCAATCCAATTTTGTCTAAGCTAAGTTAGGCAAGAAAATAAACACTGTTACAGAAACATAGCCCTTCACCAAAGAGCTTACATGTTACTGTAGTTTGTTTATATGTCTATGCACGACCTTGTCTCTACAGGTGTACGTGGCCCAATTGGAATGCACTCCAGTGGACACACGGGCAGAGACGTAACTATCGTCTGGTCTGGTTTGCCGGTTGGTTGGTTGGCAGATCGAGTTCCCTGCTGGTGAGTACCATGCAAATGTGGATGCAATTAATAGTGAATGCGGGCCAGCCGAGGAGAGTCCCTGCCCAACATGCTGGCCAGTGGTCGCAAACTCTAATGTACAAAGAAGACAGGTTGGTAACGAAAATAATTGAAGCGGCCCAGGTTAAAGAAACTGAACCTAAGCATATTATCAAAATTTCTTCATTTTATCGAATTATAGTGTAACATAATATAGGTAATAGGCACGTCTACGGGCCTTTGGTGAGTAACCACTCAACCAAACAATGGACCGGAAAAAATAAGAGCTTTATTTAGCTATATGAGTGTTTAAAAACGCTTGATTAAAGAAACAATGAGACCGGTCGAAGGAACTGGTATGGCAACACGGGAAGTATTATAGCTTTAGTATATTTGTAAAGCTAGTTTTAACTAAATATGTACCAGAACTGATGTTTATACAAAATTATCTTTCTGAAGAGTAATAAAAAATGATACATCAGAGTTGGCATAGGATAGTTAAGATTACGCATTTATTAAATTGTATTTTATCACATACTAAAGTGTGAAATCAATTTGATTACACAATGAAACACACTAAGTATGGGCTGTTGTGCTATATTGGTTGTGTGTACATTTAAATATAATAAGTATGCTCAATATTATATACATGGTTTCTAGAACAATTAAAATATGGTTAGTATATATTTGTTTAAAGTATATAGAGTATTAGTGTGCCAATACCAAACGTTAGCGCGTGTAAGATATTTCCCCATTTTTTGAAAGAATATACATTTGACAGCTAGAAAATATATTAGATTTATTTCCATTAATTAGTGGTTAAGTTATGTAACCTGCAGCTGTAAGATTTTATAGATATTATCAATAAAATAACAGTAATAATATAATAAGACCTAATAAAAGTAATATGGTAATGCTGGGCGTGAGAATAAGTTATGTATTTTCTAAGTGGTGCGTTTTCTCCATTTTTGTATTCGTAATACGATGATATAACGAATGATTTTGTTTTACAAAACACAAATTGTGTAATTTCAAACATGGTGTCTACTAAACTTGACCAATGAAATCCCCGACCTTTTCTCTGATTTCCCCTGATCATTTCCTAAAATTCCCCACCAAAAAGTATGTCACTTCCTTCTAGCTCGCCGGGTGTTTTCTATACAATAAAATCATATATTCTCCATTAAATAATATGTTTATATCCATTTACCAAGATCAGGTCTAGCAGGGCACAGCTAGATGGCAAACTAAGAACTTAAAAGTTTTTATAAAAGCCCACACCAACTCAAAAGTTGAAAAGTGGGTGGTGTGTGTAGCTGGAAGAATAGACAACTTTATCGACAGAAATCAAGACTCCAAGAGCAGTCACGCTAAAACGGTATGCAACAAAGCTAGGGTTGAGGAGAACGTGAAGGAACGCTCCTCCCCAAGAGCAATAGCCGGGAGTTTCTGAAGAGAGCTTGTCAGGGTGGAAGAACGCGCCAAAGTGGTGGCTGGTTGGTTGGTTTCCCATAGAAAACGGACGCGCTAGTAGTCTACAACAAAACGTCAACGTCTAAAGGATGGTGCAAGAGAATGCGAGAGAGACAAGCCATCTTTGCCGCAACGCTGCCATCAGATGGATAGAGACCATCTCTATCTGACCAGAGCTCTAGTCCTTGATACAGGAAGAAGATCATCACCAGTCCCGCGGGACACCGACCTGGGCTGGAGAGAGAGAGAGACCAAGACAGATGAACAGAGTGAGTGACGTGCCCCGCGCTGAGGATTGTCGAGTAACAGTTGATGTTGATGCTAGAGTGGTATTTCTCTCAGTTCCAGACATTACTCGCCGTTACGGGCTAATGGACGGTAAGGTAGGGAAAACAGAATATAGAATAAGTAAATTACACTATATATATCCACATATTATAGTTGGAAGTGTAATGGTGTATGCCACCATTTCAGCGTGTAGCTTACTAGGAAAATGAATTTATAAGACACCATATCATTATAAAGGATTAAATTAACCTCTGATTTAACTAAACAAAGCTATATAGATTTGAAAGCATCAAATTCCTAAATAAGGGCCGGTTAAATACTGACTATAGTCATTAAATCGACAAACAACAACATAGCCTCTGGAATTCCTTTACGGACGGTCCGATGTGGATGTCGTATGTAGTTGTAATCGATGCATATTGAGGGAATAGTATTGTTTAATCATATTAAAATCCTATTAGGATATACCTTTTTATAACACAGAGACAGGGGTTATGAGTGGAGTGGTCGAATTCTACACGGAAGAACAGAGTTTGAATACCAGGTAGATTATCCGGGGTGTATTTTGTTGAATTAAAGTTTTCCCACCCTCACTCCGGTTGCATACCAATATATGATGCAAATCTCCCCAACTGGTAAAAGACATGTAGAACATATATTATACGATCATCGAGTCGATTAATACGTGTACAAAGTATTGGGCCTCCCATGTTGTATAATTTGTAAAGGCTAGTGAAAACAGAGAGATTGAATTAAATGAGTTACTAAGCCAACCTCTTGATTCTGGAGGGCTAAGAAAAATAAAAAGTGTCACACGAAAATTGAGGAGATGATGGAAATGTGATTAGGACACCGTATTTTACTGAATGTTTTTTTTAATATTTTCTGGCAAAATATCTTAACCATTTGTTATAACTTAATGATAAAATATGAAATTATTGACTATTGAGTCTACAATGAGAGAGATAAAATGGTAATAGCTGATTTTGAGAAAATTGAATTTTTATCATTTCGTCCTCTAGTAAACTGCTATTAATTTCAGGGTGAGACACACAGAAAGACGGAGTTGCAAAAAACACTTTTTAAATTTCTAGTGGTCATGAAACGTCGACATCCATCAACATCTCGGGTTGGATTTTTTTACGGTCGAATGGCGTTCGAAGAGTTAAAAAATATATATTTGCGTTTAGCTTAAAAGTTTATTGGTTTTATAAATATATGTATGATAAATACATATAAATATTTGCAATGATAAGTAATTTCATATCTCATATAGTTTCGGAGATATGATAAGAAATTAAAATTTAATCATCAGACCGAAGCCCTTAAAGTCATTGCCGAAATATAGAGAGTAGCCAATTTGTTTATAATGTTTATAATTTTTTGAAATGAAATTTAATCAAAAACGTTATAGCCAATCTTGAGAAATTCGACTTTTCCTATATTTGCCCCTCAGTAAACTATCCTTAAATTTAGGGTTAGATAGACAAATAAAAAAACCTCTGGGGAACCTTATGAAAACTCTAGATACAAAGTTCTAGGCCAATCGGTAAAATAAATAAGGCTCTAGTAGGAGGTACAGACAGATAGACAGTCAGTCAGAAATTCAAAATCAACTTTTTCGGATTCGTGGGGTCATGAAACGTAGAGATTCGTCAAAATTTCGAGTCCAATTTTTTTGACGATCACCATACTTTCTCTACCTGTAAGACAGCGAGAAAGCAAAGGGGGAAATTTCGGTTTAAAAACGGTTCACAGAAAAGAAATGATAGTTATGACGATGATACTAAGCTGTTTGCCGCCAATACACGACGAGCTATCAAGTAGTATATTGAGTGTCTGGGCCAAATGTTATATGATTATGAATTAACTCTTCAAGAACACTTGGTTTTTGAGCTATTTTGAGTTTGGATTCTGTAGAGGAATTGATCTTTTGAACTAATGTGCGCATCTCAACCAATCTTGGAGCAAATTATAAGCACACCGCAGAAAATATCAGGTATTTATATTTTTGTCTTATCTTCTTGATTTTTGAGAAAAACAAGTTTTGTGGTGAGCTTTCAAATTAATCTTTTACAAATGACCATCGGACGCATACTCGTGCTTTATTCCTTGTCAACTCAACTAGATCGTTAAGCTGAAATTAAAATAGAACCTAATTAAAAAGCACTAAGCTACACTTGATTTTTTGAACTAAGCTGTTTACACACTGTAAGACTCGAAAAAGAGAAAATGTTTTGTATTATGCGTGTATGTGTGTATGGGGGAGGGGGTGGGGGCCAAGCTAGTCAGTGGTTCAAAGGTTAAAGTAAATGTTTAGAAACATATATCTAGAATTCCTTCAATAAATAAGATGATTTTTAAAGAGTTGAAACTGATAACTTTTAATTGAGGATTGTTGTAGTGGTTTAAAAGATTGAGCATTATCATATATTCATGATAAATAGGGAATGCGGTAGCGGTAAATTGGTTAAAAGCGCTATTAGATATATAAAGTAATGTGTCCTAGTGTAAGAAGATGCCCCTGCCACGATGCTCACAACTCCCCCACAACACCTGGTAAAAGCGAGAGTTAGTCAGCCGGCAGAGAAGGGTCGGATGGACAGACGGATGTCGCCTTGCGGTCTGTCAGGTCCCTGGAGAGGACGAGTGGCGGTATTCCGGAACCGCTCCTCCGGTTGCTTGTTAATTAATAGGAAACAACTCAAACGCGAGGGAGAAGGGGGGAAGGGCTGTCACAGAAATACTCCAACCAGTCATGGTCCAGCCATCCCATCCCATCTCGTCAGTAGACCTCAAGAATACGATACAAAGGTCTGTCTTGGAGGAAGAGAGGCCGCCACCAGATAACCGGAGGTAGCGTGTCACCTGTCTGCGATAGGACTAAAGAAATGTTGTCAGTCATTTTGGAATATACTTTTATTTTATTTATCTGGCACCGCATCCTACTAACCGTTCGGGTTATACGCTTATTTTGGAAATAAAACTACTGGAAGCGTCTATATAAACATATATATTGGATAGCACTGCTTATATTATATATAATGGACTACACTTACTTCACTTAACTATATTTAACTAATACCATTTTCTGTGTAGTGGAATACATTATTTTTAATATATATAATACACAGGGTGATCCAAAAGTCACGCAACCCTGTTTTTCCTAGGATGTTTCTCGCAGAGGAACATGGGAAATGAACATGTTTTTTTTGTAATGCAGGTCGTGTGACCTTGAGACATACATTAGGTCTAGCCAGTTGAGTTAAAGCATTTGAAAGTGTAAGATAAAGTTTTCACGAGCTGAGCGAGTATTCATTTTGGAACATTATTTTAAGGCCATATCATTGTTTCATTTAAGTGGTTGTGTAAACAGTCAGAACAGTAGGTTTTGGAGCTCTGGAAATCCACACTTTTTCCATGAGGCGCCTTTACACAATCATAATATTGGAGTGTGGTGTGCAATTTCACGTCGCAGGGTGGTGGGTCCTCTGTTATTTAGAGAAACTGATAATGATGAACGTTACCAGGAATGTGTAGAGTAAGTAGTTCATTGCCTTACTGGAGGAAACAGAACGTGGTTGCTGGTGCTAGCAAGATGGAGTCACTGCACACAGCCAGTTCCACCATGACAATAATGGCAGAGTTTTTTGGTGATCTTGTAATTTCTAAGGGTTTGTGGCCACCTCGTTCCCCAGACCTAAAACAGACAGTGCATGCAAACAACCCTCGAACCTTGGCTGAACTGCAAACCAACATTGAGAGGTCATTGCAACCGTTCCCCAGACAATGATTCGTCGTGTGTCTAGAAATCTGGTTAAACGAGTGAATTTGTGTTACAGAGTAGTAGACTCACACTTTCAACACCTTCTGTGATTTCCTTGTGGTTTATTGTTTGGTTTACATTAGATGTATATATTATATGGCACAAAATATAAGTCCTTTCTTTGGGTTGCGTGACTTTCGGATCATCCTGGTTTATAGAGGCATGTGCCAAGCTTGGTTTACCGGAGAGCGAAGATAAAAGTATAATATTTTGCCGTGCATAGCATTCAAATACAAGTTATCCAACCCTCCGTTAGAAAAAGGCGAGATTGACTTGAGTGGAATATTGATTTGATTTTAGATATTGTATAAAACTACTTGTATTATTTTAAATAAAAAATAATATATAATCAAGCTATATAATAGATATAATATTATATATAAAACAGCATTATGATCAACCTTCTTGCTAAAGCTGAATTGACCTTTTCTGTTGATTATTATTCGCGAGGGCACCAGATTAGAAAGAAACTAGTCTATATATTTTAAATGAAAAACAAAATTATGTTAAGATATCGTATTCTGAATATTGAAAAATGACACCTCCTTGACATGGGAATCGTTGCGTTATCTGATAGCTCGTGATCTTAATAAATCACACATTTGTAGCAGACGATTTAAGCACGTCCATCATAGAGACTGCCTTAAAATATGAGTGAAGAATGGCCATGAGCACGGGCCAATTCCTGGAGAGCTCAGTGGAAAGAGCATTGGCGTACTAAGCCAAAGGTCCCGGGTTCGATCCCCGTGCCCAGGTGTCAATTCTCAATTTTCAGAATATGTTATCTAGATGAAGTAAACCTCACTAAAAAGCATAAATAATATATTTGGCTATTTGATTCGTTGGATCATGTTGCCTGGATAAGAATATAATCTTCAAAGCGGTGTAATAACATCGTGTGTTTAGATATAGACTTTGTAACAGATTAAACGCCTGTAAAGTTTCAACCAATATGTTTCTTTTGTAGAAATCACAAATTTCCATTCCAAAGGAATCAAAAATTAAACTAGACCATTATTCTAACAGAAATCAATATAATACAAACATGTTTAAGACCACAACATAGATAATGAATAATAACATTGTGTTTTGACCTGAAAACAATATTGGAAATAAAAGACATTGAAAACTTATTATATTCATACTATTATTACAATCGTAGTCCGTACCTTATAAATCAAGAGGATATTCATACTATTATTACAATCGTAGTCTGTACCTTATAAATCAAGCGGATATTCATACTATTATTACAATCGTAGTCCGTATGTTATAAATCCAACGGATATTCATACTAGTATTACAATCGTAGTCCGTACCTTATAAATCAAGAGGATATTCATACTATTATTACAATCGTAGTCCGTATCTTATAAATCCAACGGATATTCATACTATTATTACAATAGTAGTCCGTACCTTATAAATCAAGAGGATATTCATACTATTATTACAATCGTAGTCCGTACCTTATAAATCCAACGGATATTCA
>CABFVX010001297.1:81785-100675 GCA_902151425.1 Timema shepardi | reverse complement strand
TATTATTATTATTATTAGCACCGCGTCTTACTACCCGTTCGGGTTATACGCACTTACGCTAATGTGTAATGGTAGGGTGATTGTGAGATGAAATGAAGGACCTACAGTTTAACGTGGAATCCGAACCACGGTGGAGGCCTGGCATTCCCCACATTCACAAGATGTCTTGTCAGAGGTGAAGGAAGGGTTTGGTAATCAGATAAATCTTTGCCGGGACCGAGGATTGAACCCGTAGCATATAAATCAAGCGGATATTCAAACTATTATTACAATCGTAGTCTGAAACCTTAGCTAAGTTTTTAGAGAGTGTCTATTGAGCTAAGCGTCAAAGGTTCGATTCAATGCAGCCAAAAAAAGGTATCATTGTTTCCCCTTTTACAGTGATGAATTAACGGCTAAGGGCTGACTTTTGAGAATGTCAAGATTTAATTAAGTTTATAAGTCGTGTGTTGATATAATGAGTCAGTTGAGAAATTGCGCGTGAAATACCTTAAATAGATGATAGTGAGATTACAGTCGTAAGTTTAAATATGGAGTCGAGTCGAGACTGCTCGTATCGGCGCGACGAGGGCGCCGACACAGTTTCCTGACGTCAACACGACGCGCGACGACAGGAGCAATCAATCGACAGAAACCGTCTACAAGTTTCAATACAAACATCGCTTGACCTAGTTCACTAAAATCTGTTTTTCTTTCTTCAGACTCATTTGGCGAGACAAAACAAACCATAGATTGCTTCTACGAGGTGGCCTACACCATTTTGGATATGAACAAACCTAAGAGATCTATTGTATTGTAGATTAATTTGGTCTTTATATATATATATATCCCTAGCTTAGCCTAATAAATTCCTTATTATAATGTTTTAAAAAAATCCCTCGTAGTGGTAAGTTGATATTTAATTATTCAACACCATAGCCCCATATTGTATTAGACGTGAAGCATATAACCTCCAGGGTAGAAGAGGAGTACACTAGCGCTTAGTGTGGGTATTTCATGGACCATTATGAGAGGGTCTAAATTCATTGACAAGAGAGTTCTCGCCTGAAATTGTACTTTTTAAAGAGATATTTTATTGCCAATTTTATTCCTTTCGCCTTGTATATTTATTATACTTTTTGGACTATTACAAAAACTTAGAAGAGTAGATTCATAGAGATATGGAGAATAATACGTTTAAAAAAGTAGTATATAATTAGCAATACTGGATGGATGTCGCTAAATGTGTTTTTGTGTGGTTCTTTATATGTTAAATTAAGTTATTTAAACTGGGGATTAACTGGAGGTAATTTAGGCGAACTAAATTATTTTAATCGGGTTGAGGGTTCGATATAGATCAGATAATTTTAAATATTTAATTACGCAGTAAATACAAGGACAGGCACGTCAAATTATATCACCAGAATTAATATCCGAGTACGGCCCTTGTTATTAAAATAGTTTACAGGCCAAATTGAACACACTCACCTCCATGAAACCTAAGGTTCCTTTTTACCAAAGTCACATTCAAACATAATATAAAATGTTCGATAAATTAACCGCGCGCGATCGAACTAAGCCGCCCCCCGAATATTCTCGAGATATAAATTGTGCCACAGCAATTAAACGTGGTCTAGTGCGGGCACCTTGGGTTAAACTGTACAGTCGTTTGCGAGAGTTATGGAAACGCATGAAGAGTCAAGCTTGCCTGTAATGTAAATATATTGAGACTATGGACTATAGTATGAAGTGGAGCAGGAACAAATAAGTATATGCGTCAATATCATTACGATCTATATATATATATATATATATATATATATTGTATTGTTATTTTTTTAATATCTGTAAATTATATGACACGGCTCAAGGGATCAAGAGGTTTGGAAATCTTCTCACTTTCCAAGGTACTGTGTATTTTTTCAATGTTTCAAGTACAAAGTTGTGTTAGTAACACCGGTATTGGAAGGTTCCACTATTATTTGCTTGCTATTACAGTACCACTCTCTCTAAACACATTGTTTACCGACGCGAGCACAGATCCTATATCTAACATTTCATGACCAGCAACACCATGACCCAACTTTGTCCCCACAGAGCATATTCAGCAACTTAACAATCATTATCAAAGATAAACAAAGAAAATAGGATGCTTTAACTACTCAACAATATGTTTGAAAGTAAAACTAATTTTCCACATTAGGTTTAGCTTTATTATTTCATAGTTTGAAGATCATTGCATGAAAATTTTAAATGTTCATTTATTTTTCAAAATGTCCTTGACCTTTCTCTACTACACCCAATTTCTTAATCGTATTTTCGCTTTTCACGGGTACGCATCGGCCCTCTTTAGTAAAACACAAATAAATTGAAGAACTTTATTCCACCCAAAGCCCCACGGTAATTTTTTTTTGCCCCCATTGCGTAGTTTGGGGGGGCCCCCACTACAAATAATTCATATAATTATCTAATCAACAATAAAAAAGTTTATATTCAAATGAAGTCTAGAAGAAATGAATTGTATCTATAACTAAACACCTTCTCGTGACGTGTGTATCGGTCCAGAGACAGTTTGTGACGAGAATATGCTATCGTATTTATTACTAATTACTACATTTATTAATTATTATGTTTAAAGTTGAGAACTTCAATATTTAAACTTTATACAAATTACTAAAGGAAAATTTTAACTCAAAGACAATTGTTTAGTTTCATTAAAACATATCCCAAAACTGGTAATGTACAAATAATTTTAAGGTGTGATGGAGAAGATGACTTGGCCAAGTTTTATTTAGGATTGCAGTTTAAATCCTAGACAGCACCTCCCAACTATTTGTAATCTCTAGAAATAAATTGGGAATGTATATAAATACAAATCAAGACAGTCGAATAATCAATGGTGTATGTAACCCAAACCTGCTCACTCCCACCCCTAGCTAAATACACAATTTCAAAATATGGTGGAAAGGACTTGGAAGTGTACTGCCCTCCTTTACACAAACCTTGCTAGCGAAAAGAGTATAAATTTGCAACAAAGTAAGACCTGACTTAGTGGACTTCACAACAGAGGTTAATTATTACAATAGGTATAGTAGAGTACAATAAAAGCTGACTACTCTTACAATATTTCACACACAAAAACACCCATTATTTAGTAAATTAACTTGACTACCAAACCAAAAGATTTCAGGTCCAAAATAAGAAAACATATTAATAGAGTATTTAAGAATATGTTTGAGAGTTCAAAGAGTTGGTTTACAAAGAAAACATTGATAGCAATCAATATTGCAATTAATTAGTTTGTTATTTTCTATTTATCAATCATCCAGACCATTTATAATATAAATCATGCACGACCTTACCAGCCACCAACTTTTTGTATTTCCTCAGTTCGCTCAGGTAAAATAAAGTTATATATATATAATATTTTCATTTTGAATATAGCGCCATGGTCCGTATACGCAAAAGTGGAAATGACCGTCCCCTCCTGAAGAAGACCTTTGTCTGCCTTTCAGATCGTGGCAAACACCTATCACGGCGTCCCTTGACGAGCTGCGGTAAGCACCGCGTCGTGTCGCAACAGACGCCTCCCCGCGGTTGATTGATGGACCCAGGAACTGAATATCAAGGATCGAGGACGCTCGTACCCGCGGCCGACTGACAAATAGCGTCTGTGCGTTTTGACAAGACTTCGGCGTCCTGTTACACAGAATAATCACAGTCCTTCTCTAGAGCCAATATAGATATCAGATACTACGGGGCGTGTATCACTCCGCGGTAGCTAAGGAACTAAAGGCAATCTAACGCTTCAAACCGTGGTAAGGTTCTCATACTGACACGAGATAGAACTTATTCCCGCGGCCTTGACACGCCACTTCACTGACATGGACGACTGTTTCAGGGTTCAGTTAGAATAGCATGATACAATTATCTTTATCAATCATGATTTAGGATGTAATTATATTTAAAGAACCACAATAGTACCTTAGGTTCAGAAAAAGAGGTTAAAAATAAAGCTGAACTGAACAAAAAGGAAACTATATAATATTTCCAGGAGTTTAGTGTGATTAGTTTGTGTGTCAAGGTGAACCAGAATTAATGGATAACTTTGAAGAGTTATTAGACTGTTTGGTTATGTATTCAAATAAATGGCAAAGTGGAGAGTCGAACCCTTCCACCCGTATCACTGATGGTAAGAGCCATAAGTTAATATGTATGGGGACGTTCTTGAGAGCATTAATTTATAATATGTTTACATTAATAGATCATGGAGAGGCCCTACATAGTGACACGCCAAGCAATGTGATCTTTAAATGCTCCATTTGACAGCCTTAAGATTAATATAGTAATGTTTATTATTGTAAGATAAATATAGTGTACGTTTGTTATTGTAAGATAAATATAGTGACGTTTGTTATTGTAAGATAAATATAGTGACGTTTGTTATTGTAAGATAAATATAGTTATGTTTGTTATTGTAAGATAGATGTAGTGGTGTTTGTTAATGTAAGATAAATATAGTGACGTTTGTTATTGTAAGATAGATGTAGTGGTGTTTGTTAATGTAAGATAAATATAGTTATGTTTGTTATTGTAAGATAGATGTAGTGGTGTTTGTTAATGTAAGATAAATATTGAGATATTTCTCATTGTAAGATATATATATATATATTGGTGTTTCTTAATGTAAGATAAATATAGTGATATTTCTCACGTTAAGATAATATATAGTGACGTTTGTTATTGTAAGAAAAATATAGTGACGTTTGTTATTGTAAGATAAATATAGTGACGTTTGTTATTGTAAGATAGATGTAGTGGTGTTTGTTAATGTAAGATAAATATAGTGATCTTTCTCACTTTAAGATAAATATAGTGATGTTTGTTAATGTTGACTTTCTCTACTATTGAATACATAGTTACAATGTTTAGTTTGGTGTTGAAGAATCTATCAAAGAGAGACCAACTGCCTAAATATGTAAGGCACTCACTCTCACGACAAGTTTGTAATTGTGGAAGATCTGATTCAATTTGTGAAGGAAGTGTCTAGAATATTTTTGTAGATACGCGTGGGTTTGATCGTTATTATTATAAATTACGGTGTTAAGGTGCGGCCTAAGGGAGGGGAAGTAATTTTACAGTTTTTATAGGATTGGTATTTTTTAGCCAAACAAATCAAATATTTATCCAGTAGCAATATAGAGTTTAGTTTTCTGCACACGCTAATATTAACAGATCTTGAATATTTGTCAAGGATGTCGTGAAATTTTGTCAACACTCCCAGGACACCTAGGACAGCTATGACAGCTATTAGAGATCTGTTGATATTAGCATGTGCAGAAGACTAAACTTTATGTTGCTACCGGATAAATATTTGATTTATTTTGGCCAAACAATGTCAATTCTATAAAAAGTGTAAAATTACTTGTGCTCCCTTTGGCTGCACCTTAAGGAGACCGACTAAAACGGTCAGAGCACTGATACGCGCTAAGTACGTATAGGAAAAACATGATGAAGAAAAAGTCATTCGTTATTTTAAAATAGGCTTCAGGTCAAAATGGAAGTAAAAGTTATCAACATATGACTAAGATTGAAATCCTTTTATTTAAATAAATTTTCATGAAAGAGTGCAACTGGCCCAAAATAAAAATGACGCAGATTAATATAAAATTAATTATTTGGAAACATTGAAGAAGTGACTTCTAGAAATAGGTTACAGTAGAAAATGTAAAATTATTTTATGGATTTAGAAGATACCGAGTTGCCATTACCATGAAAAATGCAGCAGTGTTTATATATTTTCCTTCGCGTATCGTTTCACGGGCCCATTAGGGTTTGTTAGAAGGTAAAACCCGCCCTGGAGGACTGGGTTGACATTGAAGATGAAGGTACACACACTTCCAATTGTTCTGTATCATATTATTGTATTCTTAGGTTCGGAGAGCTAGGAAGAGTGGCGAGATGCAGTGCTGAGGAAAACCATAATTACTGTCAGATTGTGAAAATGTCACTGGTTCATTATGCAGGTTAGATATACTATCACCATTTTAGTAGAGAGTGTATCATTAAATTTTAATATTGAGAGCGTGTCAAATCCGTCAACTTGTCAAATTATACCAAAACTGTCATTGCCAATCTGATATGGGAGATAAATTATCCAATTCCTTTATATATCATCATCCTCCGTTTTCTTCGTCATTCTTCTTACAGGATAGGTCTCAGTGTAAGTGACATTAATGATATACTTCTACCTAGAAGAACTTTGTCAAATGTAGTAAATTCTTTCTTAGCTCTTGTTAACTTTAAATGACAATGAAAAAATAGTTATTTCCTTGAAATGATGTATTTATAAAGGTCGGAGGTACATCCGTTAGGAAAACTAGTTATAGGTTTTATTTAATGTGCAATTATTTTGAAACATACATTTAAAAAAAAGGTAAATGAGATTTTTAGTAATACATGATAACATATTATATAGGCTAGTATAATGATCTGTAACAAGTTCGTTTGGAAGAATGATATGAAAACTTGTTTAGATATATTCGTAAACAATGCATACTATTTATAATATAAGTAAAGTACTTTGATATAAATATAATTAGATTAACTAGCACAACTTGTTTAGTCAAATAGACCCATATAAATTAAGAATCATAGCATATAAAAACATGTTATTTTCACTACTTGAATACTTCTAGCGTCAGTTTGTTGTTGTTGTTTAGTTATTGTCTCATTTATTTTAACCTAGTTTGAGTCTTTGAATCTGTTCGTTGTTACTTTATCTTGTCTCAGGCCTGAAGACGACGTAATCACCCAGGCAACAGTTGCAACAAATTGTAAAAGGAGAGGAATCAAACATCACAGATAAGGAACGTCAATTTATTATACATTTACAATAAAACATTTTCCTTCTTTTTTGATTACACTTCTTTTATAACATTCAACTACTTATACATATAAAACATATATGTAATTAACATATTGTAATTGACTAAGTATAACCTGGATAAACATCTGTTATTCTCAGTAGTTCCCTAAATAATCTTGTCTCAATAGTTAACACTAGCATATTTTAAACCATATGACTCGGCTATAAAGTTTATAACATTAATCTATAATTTGTGAAATTATGTAGCGTGTTATATCTCAACTTCATTTTAATGTTTTATGTTGTATTTATACTGTCAGTTGTATTTTATGTATGGAAGTTTCACAAATAATAATAATAATAAAGTTAACTATTTAACTTTCTGTAAAGTTCCTATCCTGCTTCCGACAAAACAGTGTAAGGTCACTGGTTTTATCTGGGTGCCCGGTAATCAACCCCACTACAGTTATATCGAGGCACCGTAGGTATGGTTGGGATGGACCCCGAGCGGTAAGGGTTGGGAAGGATGGTTCGTGGGGAGTGAGACTTGTGAGTTAGGCTAATAAGATATATTTATTAATCTTGTAAGATGTTAAACTAATTCATGAGTAACCGGATAGACCTCCCGTGACGAGGAAATAAGCACGATAACGGTCTCACAACCTTTCTGTAGACCCGTGATCGACCCTCCGGTGGGGGTGAACCACAAGATCACATTTATATCGTCATTTCGTCAGACGTGCTAGATACCGCCACACATGTACTCATCACGGCTTCCAACATCCAACAACCATGTGTTATTCTTACACACAACCTTGCTGATCTCGATGTTCATCAGTCAGGAAGGTCCATCGGTCGCACCGTGCTCGCTCGTCAACAGGATGCAAGCTATGAGATATATGCCATTCTCGGCAGACTGGCAACCCAATACTCTTGACGTCCAAGGAAATGTACAATCGTGGATTAACCTTCTGCCGGAATATAACTTAAAATAATTATGCTCTTAAATTTCTAATAATCAACTTTTTAAATATCTTTTGGCAACATTTTTAAGCTGTTTCCAATTTAATTGATTATTCGATTGATAGGTTTATTTTAATCTTTAGTTGTAATATTAATGCTCTAATCTAGGCAGTTTGCTATTTTACATTTTTATTTTTTAGTTTAATATTTTTTCTGCTACTGCTTAATATTGGTTCGCAGTGAGTACATCATTTACCTGTTTATGGAAAGTAATGTTTGAGCTTTAACAATCTCTCTGATGATTTTGAGGAATGTTATTATGCATGGTTTATTCGATTAATGCGTATAACCCGAACGGGTACTAAGACGCGGTGTTAATAATAATAATATTCGATTAATTTCTTGATATAACAGTTTTATCTTAAAAAAAATATTGTCATGTTATGATTCTTAGTTTATATTGTTCTATTTGACTAAAGACGTTGTACTAATTAATCTAATTACTATTCTATCAAGTACGTTCCTTATATTATAAATATTATATTTCTTCTTACTACATTAAAATGAATATAGCTAGAATGCATAACAGTTTAAAAGTTGAGTGTGGTAGGGCGGGGGTTGAGGGATAAGCAGTCAATTATTGGACGTAGTTTACCGTATTTTGGGTTAGCGTTTTAAAAAGATTTAAATAGGTCAGGCGATTAAAGGATTATTATTTTATTAAATGTTCAATGTTTACGATACTGAAAACTTTACATATTCAAGCCAGAGTTTATTTTCTTAAAATGGAAAAAGATTCTGAACAGAGTATGTGCAAATAATTGTTCTGAATATGTTATTTATATAATAATTAGTATTTGATGTTTGCACCATAATCTCGAGATTTAATTTCGTAAACATTAGCCTATGCTACTTTTTTATCATTTTAAAAATTTAGACTTTATAAATTTTTAAAGAAGAGGAAATTTAACCAGTAAAGAATAAGCAAAAAACAGTGTAAACTAATACTTTGCATTTACCTGCTGCATGGATACATAATGACGAAAGTCTAAGTTTCTCTTCTTATAAGTTGTTTGTGCAGTCATGTTTCAAACGCGAAAATAGTACTGCTAATTTTTACGTTAATTTAATGAATTATCTTCCATAGTCGAGTTCTTTATACGAAAAATAATCTCAGAGTTATTTAGGTTATTTTAGGCATTGAAATATGTCGTGAATCTTATTGCCTATAATACTTATATAAAAGGAAGATGAAGGCATTGAGTTTTGAGCCAAAGGGCAGTATTTATATAGCAAATTAGTTAATGACAAAGTAATTATTAATAATACAAGAACTATGCAATATTTTCCTAGAAGAACGTTACTTAGAAAAACTTCGGTTTCAAAAAGCAAACACTGAAAAGGGTTGTGTTTTTTTTCCTCCATAAGCTAACTGACTTTTAAAAGAAGTTATTTTTGATACATGTATACAATCTGGACTAACTTTATGTATTCAAAGATAGCTCCGCGAAATGGAGACGAGAGGAATAACATCCAGCTGGTCCATTCTTCGCCCCAACCTGGCCATACGCAGTTTAATTAGGCTAATGCGAAAATGACGAGGAATGTGACTATATATGAAGTGTACCATCATTTTCGTGGAGGGATGGTGTGAAACCATGAAGGAGAAACCATTCTCAGAACAATGGAACGGGATTCGAACCCCTGCCGCCTAGTGATCGGCAAAACCGACGATAAACCGACATTTAATCTGATTGCGCATTTGGTTATATTTTATTACAATTAACGTTTATGACATTGAATTGGTTCAGATTCTTAGCGAAACCCTAAAAGTTTGCTAGTTTTTTATTATTAATATATTTAATTGATTGTTTTGTGTGATTTGTGTCAGTTGTGTTGAGATTTATGAGTTTATGTCGGTTATTGTTCACAAGGTAAGGGCCAAAAGAAAGAAATGTTTAAATAATTCTTGAAAGTAAATTTAAAGAATCCATTAGCCCCACTCTTCACTGGAGCTAAACATTAGAAAGTGAAAAAGTGAGGTTCATAGGTGTTTAGATTTTATTAAAATAAAGTATGCATTTAATCGTCACAATTGGCCATCAATTCATTTGGATCCTAGAACAAAATCAACACACGTTAAAAAAATGTAATGGGCCACATAACGGCCGATTACTCTCAAACCATACATTGCATCGAAGTGCGGTTTTCTGCATCCTTTACTTGACTCCTGTGAGATTGAAAAACTGAAATTTCGCTTTCATTTAAAAAAGTATTTTATGATTTTTATATTGTCAAACAACGTAACTTGTCTAAATTTCACTGTTTTTTAATAAATACGACAGAAAACCGCATTACAATTCGACGCTTGTTTCGAACTTTAGCACCAAACAAGTTTGGGATGAAAGGGCTACCAGTTTCCCAGGGTTAACACGGAGCATTATAACACCAGCGTGTAGCAGACATCAACAAAAGACTTCACGACAATGGAGACGAGCAGAGAGTCCAGCTGTTCGAGACGTGGAGAAAGCAAGTTACTTTCTCGGTGTTCACACACGGGCTTTAATCAGATCCAATCCGATCCTCGCAGAGCTGAATATTTTGTGTGTAGAATTTCTGAAGAGAGAATATTAAGGCCGTATAAAAGTGGACAGGTGTGACCACGAGACGAGGTGAACATTTGACACCAGCGGCGGTGGCGTAGGTTTTTTTTTAAAGCCTGATGTATAAAATCGTGGGGGAAGTAACGAGAAGCAACATGACGGCGAATAATACGCACAGGAAGTAGATAACAAACGGGCGGTCTAATTTGTAGTCAATAATTACCAGTAATTAAAACACAATTTGAATGTGTAGGTCATGTTTTATATCATAGCTCACTCACAATGTAATGAAATAATTTGTTTTCAACGAAATATGTGTGTCTATTTTAATAATGTAAGAAGTATTTCGAAATGTTCAGACGTAATAAAATATGTTTTTTTTGTCACTATGTATTTTTCTATGTCAATAGACTATTATTATAAACCTAAGTTATTGATCTAATGTGGAAGAACTCCCTAGTCTGGCTAAATGTCCAAGCATCACCGTCACAGGATGTGTAACCTATTGCAAGTATTACGCCTTGGACTACGTGTTCTGAAAGTTTAGCTGCTCGTAATCAGATCAGTAACTTTAGCTGCAAATAGTATTCCGTTATAAGTCACTAGTTTTTTACATTACTGTTGCGTTCATTTGACTTATTAGTTTGTCTATCCACAGAGTTAAGCTTCGATCCCCGTTTGGAACAATATTACGGTAAAATTGGAATATTTTTCTTTAAGAATAGTGAAAGAAAATATTGTAAGGGGGTTGGTAATTTATATAATTTTCATATTGTCTAGCGATAGAGCGTGATTCCTTAACAAATTAGTGTTGGTAATAAAAATCACTCAGAAAAAAAGGTAGAAGCTGTATGATGCCACAGTACACACATGCACACTCGTAAGATGTTTAAAACTGTTAGATAACATTAAAACGAACTGTTTGGTTGATAATTGCGAATCCGACGGTGTAGTTAAATCGGTAGCTTTTTATTTAAATAAGTTCAAATGTGAAATTTTATAATAGAAGGAAAAGGAATTTATACTTAAACTAAGCACATATACTACAACTCTGGAACAATCTTTTCAAAAGTAAGTGACAAAAAACTTTGTCAATATCGATTAACTTTTAGAGCAGAACAACTGTGACAATTAAAAAAATATATTTTTGCAGGAGCGCAGAGAAACGTAAAAAGGTTAGCAAATGGCCAGAGGACAAAGAGGAGGTCGGAGGGCACGAAACAGGGCATGTACTCGGACCATTAGAAGCACGGTACATGTGCAGGGGGGGGAGGGCTGTTTCCTTCCCTCTCGAGGGGAGGGGGCTAGAGCTCTCTCCATTCAAGTGAGATCTGAATACGCAGGCAAAACACAGGCGTGGAAACAGCAAGAACGCGGGGGTGAGGATAGTACAGTAACAACAAAAAGGAGGGGGGACTGGGGCTTAATTAGATATTTGGAAATGACCTTTATTATTTTGGATAGGAAACAAGATGAAGGTTGGAAACTGTATCCAGAATACATGCTAGAGCGATATTTAAAACAAACGTAAACGTTAAGGTTAGTATTTAAATTTTGTTCGGGGTTTTTGCCAAATTTACGTTTTACTTTAAAGTTTAACAATGTGTGTGTTGCTCATTTAGACGGCGGTTTTGGCCTTGCGATTAATGTTATGAGCCCGGGGTTCGGGTTACAAACTGGCCGCATCTTGAGGATTATATATGATGAATTATTTTATGTGTTCAATAGTTATAATAGTGTCGTATAATTCATGGCCATGGCCAAGAACATAGACTTTGAATTGTTTTATATTCGTACGAGGATTGTTGGGGCCTTCATTCCTACAAAGGTTAGTAGCAATTATAACAAACGTCTAGTGGTGACGAATGTATGTCGTCAAATGATGAATTAAAAAAAAAGTTATAATCTACAGTAGCAGACTGGATTCCATCGTCTTTATAGCGGCAATTCCACGCGATTAAGAGGGAGAAGAGGGTAGTGGGGCAAAATAGCAATCTGAAAAAATGAGCGTTTGAAATTCCCGAAAATAATACTTGATTATCAGAGTAAACCTGTCTTAAGCTTTCAACATGTCATCAGCACCAAAAACAGGTCTGACTCCGCTGAGGGCATTCAAAGAATCGCCAATAAGGATTTCAAGAACTGGTAGGTCAGGAGTGCCCCAACTAGCCAGTCGCTAGTAGACACTAACACACCCCATCTCTAAACTATCAACACACACACACACACACATTACAAAATCAAAGCACGGTGATAGCACTAATCTACCGAGACAAGTATGTTAGTGTAGCCATCTACTTTTGACTATCATAGTTGGCAATTTGACGAGTGTGCCAACCTTTGAGATGGAAGTCTTAGTACAATTCTAAAGGCTGCAATGAGGTTAAGTTTCTGTTATCCATGTTCTTACGTTCCCACTGACCTCATACACACGCTAGATGTTTTCATATTTAATTCAATGAAAAAACATTTAAAATAGATGGTCAACTTAATAAACTTAATATCCGCATACTGGGAGATAGGGGGTTCATATCCCAGTTGGATAGGATTATACAAAACGTATCTTTCCTACATGGTTTACTACTCTCCCTTAGAACAAATAAAGGTGCATTTCCTCTTAAATGCTCCTTCGATCAATTCGTTTCAGTTTAGATTAAAAGTTTAATATTTATTAATAAAACTAAGTTTGTTTTCATGTCATGAGCAATGTGTGATATCTGTTGTACGTAAAGGTATGAAATTTTAAAATTAGTAACCCCTGTGTACAAAAATATGGGTCTCAAAGCCGGAATTGTATTTTTTGAAATTTATTATTTTAATTTATAAAAACTTGGTCTGAAATAAATAAAATGAAAACATTTTTTTCTGTTTGTTTGAATCAAATAAAAGCGTTACCCGGGTACTTCTGCGAGTCATTTATATTTAACCTATATCTATCAAATACAAATCATTAAAGTCGCTTTCCGTCACATTTTTATAAACCAAGTTTTATGTTTTAGCTCTTGTTCAAAGACAAAACATCACTTTTAATGAAATAATAATAATATACCTACCATGTGCGTATGCGAGTGAACTTTAAAATAGATGAAAACTATGGGCTATTGCATTAAGTTATGTAAGAGTTTCCCAAAATATAATAATGTATTTGTAAATATGCCTTATTGACATGATTGTCGATAATACGTACAGTAAGGTCCTTCGTCAACCGAGGAGACCAAAACCAGATGATTATTCACTCTAGACCGAGCAACCAATCACAAACCTAGGAGACCGCGACTTTAGCACTGGGCGATACATCGCAACAAGACCAAACATGTCGGTCGCAAGGCTCCAAGTTGCGGCGAGCCCTTGTGGAGCTGTACGAAGGGTTTTATTTACTCTGTGTATCATAAGTTTCCAGCTTTACGTGTTCGTCAAGCAAGTTTTCACTTCTAGTTCCGGGCCGTTTTAATGGTCTTGAAGTGCATGCAGCCGACAACCCGGTCCTCGTCAGACGAGATTCTCGTCACTGATAGAATATAGGTTTATTGACTGGACGAGAAACGGGGAAAATTATAGCACGTGACCAGCTGACCGCGATCACATCACGTCGGTGTTCTCTGTGGAGGACGGGCCTAGTACGTGAGGTGAGTTGCACTGAATTAAATATGGGCATAATCTTGTGTCCAAGAAATTGTTCATTTTTTTTTTGTAGGTAAGCAGAATAATAGTTCTTACTATTAGCGTGGATTCGTAAGTTCACCAAAAAAAGAAAAGATAAAACTGACTAGTTTTAAACAAATCGCAAGCAATCAATGCGAAAGCCGCTCTGCATTAGTCGAAACCATCTCAGCTTCACACATGAGATTTATGAAGACAAACCGATCTGATTT
This sequence comes from Timema shepardi, assembly GCA_902151425.1. Lineage (NCBI taxonomy): Eukaryota > Metazoa > Arthropoda > Insecta > Phasmatodea > Timematidae > Timema > Timema shepardi. Next base: position 86,390 of record CABFVX010001297.1, on the reverse strand, counting down.
CAAAATCAACCAACTCAAAACGCACACGCGCATGCAATGCAGACAGCTACCTCCGATGTTGCCAAATTATTTTAAATATATAGTTAAATTAAAATATTGTCCGATTTTCTCATTCTGTGTTGATTTATTTCACTGTGATATTCTAAATTACATTTTGGCATTAGAAATTTAATTATGATAATATTCAGCTGTTTTAAGTTTTCTTTGCAAAGCATTATGGGTCAACATAATTATTTGCTAACTTGGGGATTGCTGCGTCACGAGGAGATACTGTTCTCAATTTTGGGCGAACGTGTGAATAAAGTTTTAATCTACCTATGAATGTAAACTTTTATTTTAATAGTGAAACTATTAGTACGTTCAACAAGTTAGTTGTAAATATCTTATTCTAAGAATTAGGGTTAAGGATGGTAGTTTAAAAGAAAGGTGCGCCAATTATCATAGACCAAAAAGAATGAAACACGGTCAAAATTGTGTATGGAAAACTACCTGCAATTCACAAGAGCTGGATTTACTATCAGCAACCGAATGTGATGAGAGTATAAGGTCATAAATTGTGCGATCTTTGCTGATAACAGCTTGGTTTTGTGATTATAGCTAACTGGAGTCCTAGAGCAGACATATATGAAAAACCACGGTGTTATTTATCTGTAAAATTGCACAAGTAAACAGTAGTTTAACTGTCAGTAGATTGTGAAGGTTTTAACATTCTGTAGCACCAACAAGCATTTCAAATATGTCCCTCTTAGGTGCGAGAGTTATGTGCAGAAAGGAGGATAATTCCCCGGTCCTAAAACTAATCAGACCTTCGACCTTGTTTTTAGCTCAGGGACGTACTAGGTTAAACGGAACAAACATCCGCAAGGGGAAGTTTAATCCTTCAGTAACGAACTCTCGATTGCAAGAGAATACCGGATTGTTGACAATCCTTTATTACTTGTTTGTTTTTTAAAAATAATGGAAAGGGGAAATTAATCCAAAGAAATTAGTTTAACTTTATATTGTTCGTGATTCACATTTGTAAGAGCATTACTCAGTATAGAAGAACAAAGAACTCCCTACTCAAACCAATGTTAAATATTATCACATTGGGGACCAAATTCACTTAACCATAATCACTAGCGTCCCACATATTTTAATAAGTTTAATTTTAAGAAAATAATCAACTTGATTATATTTTACACCCGATCTTCCCGCCATCGAAAGTCTCGTCTACTGCGATGTGTGATGATGACGTAATAGACCTTTGGCCAATAGGAGGGATATAGGATATAACACAGCGAAGAGCAAACTACGGCCCACTCGTGTTACGTTGCCACCCAATCCAACAGCGCGGCGAGACGAAAAGAAGCAAGTCAGCCTCTCCAACTCCCGGAACAGTACACGATATCTAATATGGGCATCCTCCCTCATATTCACGCGAAAATATTTTCTTCAAAGCATGAAATTTATGAAAAGTTATCAGACTCTCTGTTGAGAATCAGCTCCTCAAAGTTTAAAACAAATTATCAAAAGATGATGCTCATTCACAACTGCGCTCATCTCACACCCCATCATATAAATATATCGAATAAACTTAAAACATACTCATCAACTAGAATATCCCTGATTGTTTTAAATTCTCAATACATTTAAAATCATTAATGCCAGTCTATTATGTGTGTTTATCACTTTATTTTAGTGCACTTTGAAGAAAAAATGAATGAATGAAAGAATTTGGCCCGCCAAAAGAACTATTTACGTTTCATTTGGGTCTCATGCAAATAAGTTTGCACATACGTGATACAAGATAAAACGTTATATTTGTGAAAGCGGACTAGACTAGAGCACAAACACATAAGCATACATACATACAGATATACATATTGTTTCTTTTTTTCAGATATCAATCTACAAAATGTAGCCACTAATTACATGACCCCCCTTCTTTTGAACCATACACTTTACCTTTAAATTATTGCTTCGTTGGTCAATCTACATTCATCCCCTTAACATGTCCAAGCCACCGTAAGACACTTCTTTCACATTTTCCTATTGGATTCACTTTCAAATCCCACCCCGTCAGCACCCATTCGTTACCTACTTTGTCCATTCAAGCTTTCCTCCTTATATGCTTAGAAATCTAATTCCAACCGCATGCACCTTGCTCTTGTGTTCCTCCTGACAAGCCCACGATTCACAATCACGCAACAATTTTGGCGTTAACACACCTTTGTATACCACCATCTTTTTATCATTCAATAGTAATTAATAATTCTCATTGGTCCACTTAGGCTACATCCAACTAGACTCCGAGATACATTCAGTCATCTGACGATTTAACAATATATACTTTCAATTTTACAGAACATTCTGCCAAAATCACAAACTAATTTACTTACTCTAACAGTTTTCCATTTATACTAACCTGACAATCATTTCCTGATACGACCTTATCAAAAACTATAACCATAGTCTCGGAGATATTTTAAAAAGAATCATTCTCCCTGTCACCAGATTCAAACGATGTTATGCATCCTGCAAGTCACTTTCGTTCTCAGCCATTAATAGAGACTATCTTCATATTATTGCTCTACCCTGACACTCACATTATTCATTGGAACACCAAATGTCACAAATAAAAAATGTTTTCTCTAACTTTACATAGTCTACTTTTATTGGCAAAGCTTCCTAATTGACGAATCCGGAATTTTATTTTCAAATCGAAGTCAAAAATCAAAATTAAAGATGAAGTTTTAGAAGCTTTGCACCCCCCTACCTATTAACATCGCATGAGAAGGTTGGATAAATTATACCGTAATCGAAAAACAAGTATTTCTCACTAATCACACAAAATGTGTGAGTTTCTTGTTACATGACATTCGATACAACTTGTACACGAAATGTTGAGTGGAAGAGTGTGTCCAAAACGATTAATATACACTCTTTAAAACATTTAAACAAAGTACCGGACGTTCATCCAAACAATTAAAAATAATATAATTTATGTTCTAATTGGTCTAAAAATTTGGCAGTTTCAAATAAGATCATATTTAGTGCCGAATGATTTGACTAACGAATCTTAAACAATTCATTTTCATTTCATTAAAGTTTTGGCAAACATTTTTGAAAATGACATTATTAATGAAACAACAAGTCAAAAGAGACATTTTTTCTACTTATCAATAAAATATGTTCTGATTTATTTGATTCAAGGCGACATTAAATGCAATACCGCCTTTCTTTGCGTGCCACTATGGTATGTTAAGCCATCCAAGCTCATTTTATAGCATTACGAACTCAAAAGTATTTTAACTTTCAAAGGGAGAAAGTAAGGTGGAGTAATAGTAAACAAATCAACTTTAGTGTTGAGTCTAAACTATTAAAGAACATTTATTTATTTTATTTAGCACCACGTCTTAATACCCATTCAGTTAGGGATTGGGAAGGTTGAATATAGAGGAAGTGAACCTGCATTTGCGTGGAGGAAGAGTGGAAAACAATTTAAGGGAAAATCATCCCCAGTTCACACGAGCGAGATTCGAACCTCAATATCTCCGTCCTCAGCAATCTAGCTCAACACGAAACTAACATGTTAGCTAACTACGCCACTGAGACGGATACTAAAGAACATTAAATAAATATATTAAAATATGTATAGCATATTACATCGTAACTATTTTGTCTAAACGAAAACTGCATCATCCAAAAGGTGCGGAGGTTTTTAATCACGTGATGTAGATTCTAACATTCTTGTTAATCGATTATTGAAAGTAATGTTATAATAAGTCTAACCAAATGATTGAGGACTTTATGAACCAGAGGGTATATTGTGAGGATTAAAAAGTTCACGTTGGCACAACACTTGGAATCATGATCACAATACCAAATAATATTGATGTCGATACAGAAGCGGGGAAATAGTTTATACAACATAATTAAATGTGATGGTGGCATATTTTATATATTTTTTAAATCAATTAAAAATATTAACAAGTTTTCACCGTACATAAACTTGAGGACTTTCCAAAAGTTCTCAACTTTTAGATCAATATTGCTTAAGTTTAGCTATATAATAAAACATAAATTCATTTTTTTCCTTTAGGTAAATATAATGGACTATTCGTAACTTTTTTTAAAACATTTTTTTTGCTATCTATTGATTGATAAGTGATGTTTGTCAAAAGCAACATGACCATCAGTTTCAATTTAATGGCAAAGTTCCTCTTGTTAAAAGTATTATGACATGAACAGTAGTTTTTCTCAGTCAGATAATATTTCGGCAAAAAAAGCAATACAGAGCTTAAACTAAAAGAGAGTTTAACTTAGCGACATGTGCACCTCTAAAACCAACTTCTCCGGTTTGGCAAGGCGATAATACGCTGGGATAACATGGCCGCTGAGAGAAGTCGTTCCTCTCACACCATCATCCTTTTAGCAGTTTTAACAACAGCCGACGACACACTCGCCCAGAGCCAAGTCGTTCTTGTGGGCTAAGAGAAGCTCTTCTTGACGACAGATGTCACCGCAATATTCAACAAACTTGTTGCAATCCGAATCGGAGAGCAAGACTTTCTCCTAAAACAACTGAAACTAGGCTTTGCTTGTTTAGCCCCCCCCCCCCCC